>LUCH01018118.1:0-18255 GCA_013368495.1 Paragonimus heterotremus
ACAAACAAACGCGATCGCATGCATCAAGCAGACGGCAGGCAAAAATCCTTAAGTTCCTATGTACAATGTGAGCCACAATTTTGGGAAGGAATTGACACATCGTACAGCAGGCAGACCGGGGTCATCTCCAGGTCACTACAGAAATTGTGGATATCGAAAATATATTATATGATCATTACAATTGGTCTCGATCAGTGCCAGCCGACACCGGTAAGCGGAAGTAGCCAGTGAGGTTGAGGATTCAACCGTCGAGCGCGCTAGCAAGCCGGAATAATGTTTAACGAGACGGAATATGTATACACAGTGCAGCGCTCACAGACAGTTCCGACGTAGTCCAAAACCAGAGAAAAGACGTAACGAACAATCCCAACCAGTGTACCGATCCCAAATAGCTCGTCCTACATGGTCCCTCAGGTGACCCCAGAGGGGCTTTCGGGGGCACTGCATTTTTGGTGATTAGTTTACAGCGAACGGCGATCTTTTATTTATTCTCTAATGTAACCAACATTGCCCAATAGCATGATGACAACAGAGAACAGATCAGGAAAACCCACCGGCATTTGAAGTCAGCTTACACGTAACTTAATTGGGTACGTGGAAGTGATGCATTAACGAAGAACAAAAATGCCATGTGCTAATATATAGGCACCAACATCAATAACAGAAACATAGAAACCGTAAGAAGTAAATAGTATGGGATAATGTCATGTATTTGTCCCGAAAAGAAACCAGCTTATTCACGGATCCCCACTTTGCCCCACTAAAAATGGGCTGTGTGCTGTATGGGGGCGATATAAAGACGAGACGGCTAACCGCACAATGCCTTTAGCAACACGAGAATCAAAGTCCCAACAACAAAGAGTTATCACATCGCTCAAACAAGTTAGCCCAGGAGGAATCAAGTGTCACAGTGCTAGGGACGTTTATGTCGTGTGAGGTACGTTGAATTATGTGCAGGCGGACGACCTGAAATAGATAATACTGAAGAGAACATCAGCGGAAAGTATGAATAGCATATGCAACAGTTTCTGTATTGTCTAATATTCCAATGAATCAGTCACAAGCGACAAACCACAATGTTCAACGTTCGCAGCGGAAGCACAGTAGGGTCTACCTCACAAAAAAAGAGAAAAGTCACAAGGCAACGAGGAACTTGCATTAACACAACACAGATACCAGGGGAGATTCAGTTCACACCGTGTCCTTGTCCATATATACAGGGGATCCCACGGTCCTGAAGCAAACCGATAATCAGGAGTGGCTCCATTCTCACTGACCCCGGGCTCCGGTTAGTAATCTTCCCCGCCCAGTGCATAGACGTGGCCTGTCCGCTTGTTCGAGGACCTGAAAGGAGGTGCAAGGGAGTATATGTGGTTAAACAAGACGGCGGCACACTACATGCTATTACAATTGTTACCAATATATATGGCGCGATTGGCACGCATAGGCCAACAAGCGTGCAGACAAACAAACGCGATCGCATGCATCAAGCAGACGGCGGGCAAAGATCCTTAAGATGCTATGTTCAATGTGAGCTACGATTTTGGGACGGATTTTACACATCGTACAGCAGGCAGACCGGGGTCATCTCCAGGTCGTTACAGCATTCTACCACTGGCCATCAAACGTGCAGGTGGGGATATACCTATTCTGTTTCTTTGTTCACGCTCTCACTTTTATCCAGTCCCCAGTGGTAAAAGTCGGTCACTATGACTCTACACAAGTGGTCTAAGGCGAGAAATTATTGACCGTCGTCCCATTAACCGCATACCGGTCTTCTCGAAAGCATCGCAAAGGGTAATAGAAGTGAAAACTGCCCAATTCATAGAGTACAATAACCTTGTAATCCTTTTGAAGCACGGTTTCCATAGTAAGGTCTCCTGTATGACATGTCAGTTGAAGTCTCTTTACCTCATATTTGTGTCCATCGGCGCAGGAGTTGCAGTAAACATCCTACTCCTAGACTTTAGAGCGGTGCAACACCATAAATGACTGGATCCGGGAATCTTGAGCCTATACCTCGAACCCACTGAGTCGCGTGCGAAAGGCTTTTGATCGTGTGCCTCATGGGCGCCTGTTGATCAAAATTGCACCTCTTGACATACAAAGCAGTTTGTATAGATGGCTTACTTTATATCTTGAATGCCGAACCCAAACGGTTCAAACAGGAGGGCACTAAGACCACTAACCGGTGGAGTGACTCAAGGAAGCTTTCTGGAACTGATGTGTATGGATCTGGAGATTCCCCTGGCCTGCCCGCGGTATACTGTGTAGAAGAGTTCCAAAACTCATTTACAAATTGTACCTAGGCTATTAAGAAAGTTCGTATGATGCATGTTGTCCGGCTGCATGCCATGTGACTACGGCGCGAACCCGAACGCACACATGTGTCACAAACTTTTCGTAAAGTCGCTCGTCGACCGCCGGTCTCTAGCCTCTCTAACTAATTTACGTGTAGGTGCCATTTCTAGCGCTATAACAGACCATCTGTATATTTGGTGTAAGGAATATTCGGTCTCTCCTATTAACGGCCTTGTAACATTTCGCGTCTGACTAAGTTGTACCTAGGTAAACGACCTAGTGCGCCGTGCACCAAAGTTGCTCTTCCTCATGTACATGAATGACGCATGCGATGTTACCAAACATGGTGAACAAATTCCGTTCGCCGACAATATGAAAATCGTTTACAAGGTCCGCACGTCCAGGAGAGTTGCCTGCATGGCATCATTGGAGTCATAGTGAAAACACGTAAGATGACGTTCTCAGCAAACAAATCGAACAATGACAATTGAATTGGCCAAATACCCAAAGATTTCTGTCACCATCCATATCACTGATACTGCCAATCCCGTATGAGATCTAGAAAAGTGGTGTTCAAACTCCTTCAATTTCTTTGAACGAATGTGCTTTCAGGTAGCCAAATTCGAAAGAATGATGGGCTGTATCAAAATGATATCCTGTCTGCCGGCTGAGAAACTGGCTTATAAATTGTGTGCTTGGCCTCAACTTGAGTATCGCACCTTCAATTACTGCCACCTACTCACATCCGATAGGCTTCTGTTGAAAAATCTCCACGGTCATTTGTATAAAGCTTATTGGAATATTCAAACGAACAAGGGGTTATACATCACATATACACTTTTCCGCATATATATGCCCATCCGTAATAACCTGTTCACCTTGGTAATCCATCAGGCTATCATTAATAGTAGCCGGTATTGACGGTTTCCTTGGCCAATATACAAAAGCTCTCCACGGCAAACAGATTAAAAAGTCTCCCTATTTTACCTTATGCAATCTCAATATAACCCCAATTCACATCGTGCGTTGTATCCCATGCCTCGAACCCTTCCCATTAACCATTAATAACTGTTGTGTGCTATGGAATACATACTCTACCCTGAACATTGGCCCTATAAAACAAACTGACGTCAAAACTCAGTACAAAGTTTTGGCTGTCACGTGATAATCATTCTAACAGTAGCTGCTGGTCACTCAATTATCGCATAATATTGACAATTACTCGCCAACAGTATACCCCTTATTGGAGAAAACAAAAATATTAATAGCACGCAAAGTTTTTGTTAAAAATGTAACATTTACATTAATCTTCATATTACATGTGGTTGCTTCACATTTTCCCATTTAACACATGATATTGCTTTCTTTTTCTTATTCACACGATCATCCGTTATGCAAGGAAACGGTCCGCGATGAATGGGCTTCCAATATCCCACACTGGCGGAGGACTTAGCGAGGTTTTTAACTTTTTGACGCTTACCGGCAATCAACGAGGTCCAGTGCTGGAGTCTGCTCAATTCTTCGCAAGATTTTGCAACCTCTCATCCACCCTCGCAAAAATTGAATTACTTCGGCATGTTTCTGACTGGAGTTACGTCAAATAACGGCGAAATCCAACGATGATGCATTTGCACTGTAACATGCATGCTGGCCATTTACAGCTGGTTATCCGTAACACTTGCAGACCGACTCTGGGATAATGTGGAGATACTGGGGACAGCGTTCTTCCGGAGTAGGCGTTCCAGCAACAGTCTTGTGAGAGGAAACAACAAGAACAAGCATGGGCCAAAGGCTCGGTAAGCCATGCACACGACTTACACAAACGATATCTTAGACGGCGCCGAAAACGCTGCGGCACGCTTCATCACCAATTCAATTTCAACTCGTGCGCGCCTGCTGGTTTCGGCCGCACATTACACACACGTCTCTCAGATGTGGGTTTCCTTTCATAAAAAAATTCTGAAAATTCAATGATATGAAAAATCTCAGCAAGTTTAAGCAACATGGCATAAATAATATTGCTAAAAAACATATAAAACATGACATTTTACTTTGTCTCGCAAAATAGTTTTCGCACTTGGATCAGTGACACGTACCCTAAGGATACATCAAGACAGGCACAGACGTTCGCGTGCTTAGCAGCCCATATGTTTGGGCAGATACGTAGAAGAATACAGAAAAACGTCCACAAACACACTACGTATAACTATATACCCATGAATACGGCCATATTCATACGCATTTACATTTATTTACACATCATCTGATCATATAAAATGTCACATTCATAGGCTTATATAGGCATATACATACAAACATACGAATATAATTATCGTCATACAAATCGGCGCGTTTATTTCTTCTCTTTCTATGTGAATGTATACAGGACTACAGCTGAAATTTAATAATTAGATGCCGTTGACCGGAAAGTGCTCATGGTATTAATTAAATTTTCGACGGATTTATCCATCACCCAATCAGAAAATTCAACTGTTGAAATTAATTTTTCCCGGGTGTGAAAAGGTACCGCTTCCCACGTATCTTCAGGCGTGACCTTGAAATATTTGAAAAGTCGTCTTCACCTAACCTTGTAAGAAGTAAATTGATGTAACATATCAGCTTTTAAACCGAATCTGGGGAACAGGCGAACTATCTTCTTTCCTGATGTGTATATCAAACGTTGTAGTGTGAGTAGTTCTCCTTTGTTTACGTCTTCTTTTGTCGACAGATTTCATGTCTATCTCGTTATGTATCCATTTGTTGCTTTGTGCCGCATGTAATTATCTGTCATGTTCGCGCACATCCGAACGTGTTTCTCACAAATGCGTTGAGAAATATATATTATTATCCTTATTATCATTATCAGTATTGGTCTCATTCATCTATACAGAACGTTGTCAAACACTTGGCAGTGATCCAATTTGGTTACGAAGACTAAAGTTGAACCTTACACTTTTGTACAAACCGATCCATTCGGACGCCATCACTACACCACTCGCCATCCACTTTCACTACAGCACCGCACATGGCTTAAGAAACGAGCTTCCGCGCTAACTTATCTATGGCAAACTATTTCTCTATTTGGAATAGGCTTCCGAATTAAATCAGGGCCAGCAACAAAATTCAACGTTACAAAATGGGTTTGAACAGCTATACTGCGACATCACAAACAATCTGTATCTCCATACTTTGTGTATACTGTGATGACATTTTTAAATTTGGCGCGAGGAACACGTAGCCATCAGCTGCATACAACGAACATACTCGTCTTAGCTATCAGCCTCCCCTTGGAAACAGCTTGCCTGATACAGCTTATTTTATCTCTACCGTTTACTCACGCCCAATCTAACATTGGATCTGTCATTTTAGCTGACCTCACTACCCAGTTAAACTGTGGTGGCTTCATACCATGACACCCACTTTGGTTGATGTAACTGGTGTAGGTGTGAGGTTTTTTACGCAATAATGCCTTAGGAAATGAAGGCCGGTTACCGAATAGTTTTAGAAAGCGTCTTGAAAATGTTGTCCTGCACATCGGCTGTTCAGACATTCTTTATTGATCGTTCCCTTGCGCAATGGCGAGCTATCCGCGACATCTACACAAGGTGAGCCACAGTATTTTGCAGGTTTCAATTAATGAATGATATCTCCCGGCGCCGTCGTCACCTGGTGTATTCAGACGCTTCACAAATAAATCACGTGTATCAGTGGGCGTGCAACGAGATATTCACGGGAAAAGGTTTAACAGGTCACCACAAGCCATAAAGTCTGTAATGAATCGTTCGCTGACGATTCCAGGTCACGCCTGGTTACGCGCAATCTGTTGAGTCTACAAATGTCCTTTTCATTATCCAACGACAAATAGGATAATCTATCTTCGAAACGTTAATGAGAAGACGCTCGCGAAAGCTAGATTTAATACGGCACTAATTGGATCAACGTAAATCGAAACTAAATGCCTCAACTCGGACCGGAAAATTCTCAGAAACTGCACAAAGAATATGCCCGCACAAAAAATTAAACAATTAGGCACCGCTCAGTAATGGGGGACGATAAAACGGAACTGGTCTCATTCAAACAAATAGTTGTTGGTTGGGTCGGAGCAAAACGACTGTTCGCACACCGTGAAATAATGCAAATTATAGGCTACTTGAAGAAAATATAGAAGAAGAATGTCTATTTTGACATTTAGAAAGTTGGTTCATACTGAATAAGAGTGAGGGAACCCGTTGCATTAGCTGCTTTGAGAATAAAGATGGTTAATATAGAGTATTTGTAAGGAAAGTAGAGAAACCTTTCAAAACTAATCAAGCAAAGTACAGCAATCTCAAAATTAATGCAACAGGCCTCAACAAAATCAAGTTTGTTAGTCTGAAAGTTCCTAGTTACCTGTGTAATGAACAGGACCGTTCTCTTTGGTAACTATACAACCACATGTGTCATATATAGCACTTTCCCCACTATGGCTCATAATTGTCTGAGCCCCTTGATCTCATCAACTCTCAAGGCAGGGTGCAAGCTAGATGAACAGCCATATGCTTACCATTCCTTAAACGTGTGTTTCACACGTTTCCAAGGGGTGTAGGTATTTCGCAATTGGAAGTCCAGTGATTGATGACAGTCTGCTACAGACTAAAGTTGTCGGAGATCCTTTAAAACAGCACACCTCAGGCGTGTTACCAAGGCAATTGAAAACCAACGTGAGAGAGCATATTGTAAAAAAAATGGCCCCGAAACCTGTAGACAGTAACGTTTGTCAAGTGGGACAGGCAGTATTTCATGGACTGACAATGAGATTCATTGAGTCGTAAATATTTATAATACATACATGTGCTATATATATACACGTATGTATATATATAATAAGCGTATACTTCCCAATGCACCTGTGAGAAACGCGCTCAGATGGGCGTGATCAATGTACACTCTGTGACATGATACGCATAAGTGCATACCAAGCACATAATTAACAATTGTACAATATACCAAATAGGGAAATAAATTAGCAAAACAGGTAAAAAGAGGGGAGGAACTTCAAGTTCATGAAGACGCATTTGGGACACATGCCACTAAAATGACAGTTCTCAAAATCTTCAATTTTCAATAAAAACAACTGCTAAGTAACTATATCAATTCTTTTATAGTGGCCTAATCAATCGAACGATAAAAATGATCCAAAAATTTGGTAGCACCAAAGAAATCGTAAAGGTAGCAGATAGGTACAATAGGTGAGCTTGCAAGTCAAACGGAAGACATGTAGGTGAAATAGGAACGACTCACAGATAAGTAAAGACCCGCTGGATTGGACAGACCATCAGAAGAAAGAAAGACAGCACAAGAGATGAGATTCGCTAGGCGACCGATAGATAATTCCACAAGCGACGCGAGAAGATGAACTTTGAGTGCCGACAAATCGGCTAATACGCAAAGCTAAAGTATTTCGCCGTGCAATTACTTTATCAGCTAAAGTAGCTACACGAATGAAGAGGGCAAAGATGATACACGATAGCTCCCGTTTATTCATGTTGACGAATCAATTCAAAAAGTGATGGTGGTGGTTTCAAACTGGTGTATGGACGAAGGTAACAAAACTTCATATACAAAATGCACAAAAATGAATTACGAAATGTAACTGTGAATTGTGGATATTACGTTCACTTCACAAGGCTAACACTGGTCAATTGGTCAAGGTGATGCCTGAAATGAGATATTTGGGGAGAGAGGAAGTGATCATTCGAAGAATTTCACCATTATTTGGTGTAAATAGTTCCTGGTAAATATGAAGAAAATTTTGCCGACATGAGTGAAGATAAGAGGGCCCACAATTTTGCTGAGAAATGGACGGTCTTCTAAGTCAGACTTCGTTATTTCCTCAAAACCGACGGAATTTCGCGGACATCACTGACTGTCGAACCAATACGGGATTTTAATTGTTCGTACGTCACGGAATGATTTATGTGTTAGATGTAATCGTGGAATCAAGGATGAAAAGCGAACTAACTTGACAAACGGAAGAACGTGAAATGGTCGTATGAAGTATGGCGAATAGTATAATATGCGATTTTCTGGCCAAACCTTTAAAATAAAGTCCATGATTTTGTGTTAGTCAATAAAATATATACTCCCAATAAACAGTTGTTACCATATAACGGTAGGAGAGATCGATTAGCAGCGTGTTTTAGCGTGTGATAACAGCCGAATTTCAATGTCGATTTGGTGTACAGGGCCGATAGATAGAGTGGAATGAATGTTTAACCCGGAAAGATTGCCGGGCGGTATTTAGGATAGAAAGAGGCACTATTGCATGTATTCATATGAGGCAAACGGGCTAATTCATATAATTTTTTTAAACAGTTTCAGCTTCTCCAGCTTCTGCATAGTGATCAACAAATATACACAGCTGGTTATCATCATGTATGAAGTGAGGGCGTACCAGAATGTTTCGGTTATTGTTAACGGGTGTGTGTACATTGACACCATGTGCTGATTATAGTTTTGTTGTTCAGCTGCGAGTTTTGAAAATGACCATATGCAAGGTCTATCCTGCTGGAATAATTAATAAGCTCCAAGATCCGGATGAAAACTCCAATGGTGAAACCGATAACTTTGATCAGTTCGAAGTGCACGTGGTGTGGTATCATGCGACACAGGTTTTCCCCTGAAATGTCATTAGGTCCGTTTTCGAAGATACTGTCTTCAGGCCGGCAGTATTTGAAAATGGGTATGGTGTTCGTTAATGTTAGGAAGGTTTCCAAGCTTCGTTTACATTGATGTATATTCTCACTGGTTCTAATTGCATATGGGAATTTGTTCTAAATGTAGAAATATTTCACTATGAAAAATATTGAGTGCAGTTTTTTCCGGAGCCAAGAGCTGTCAGATAAACTCTTTGTTCTTGAGATTGTACTTTGAGCTATATTGTTGGTGAGTCACGGAATTGATAGTGAATCTGTCACCATAAACTGGATTGTACAAGAGTGCAAGACTCAGCATGTGACGCCGCAGCCAAATAGGATCCAGTGCAAGCGTCTTGCAGCCTTCCTCGTAGTTCAGAGAAAACGGATAACTTACTAAGACTTTTGTGGATGTACGTTGGAGACTTTCCAGAGCTAGCCTATCAGGTTTTCGCAGATGGCTGCATATGAACGTTCATTACTCAAGTTGGGATCTTACGCACCGCCTATGAAGGTGTAGTCGGGCTACAGAAAAGAAGAATGAGAGGTTAGTGAATCCAATCGTCCGTCTAGTTTTAACTACTACGAAAGATGCATGTAACTTATACCCAGGTGGTGGACTGAGCTGGCAGTTGAGATACCGTGACCATCTACCTTTACGAAGTCCTCTGGTACACGACAACCGTGTGCAACGATGGTGGATTTATTGGCTGAAAATTTCGTCAGCCAAGTTGGACACCAAGAATCCAATGACGAAGTTTTTCTGTATACTTCCTAAACAAGAATTAAGATCGTCAAGAAGAAACGTGTAGACAAGTTTGATGTCATCAGCAAATAGGAGTAGTTTGCCGTTCTTGATAACTTCACATACACCGTTCATATACACAAAAAGAGTGACGGTCTCAGGGCACTTCTTTGAATCACTCCACTGGTGACTAATAATAATGATAAATTTCACAAATGCGCGGAGAAAGTTATTATTATTATTATTAGTCACCAGTGGAGTGATTCATGGAAGTGGCTCGGGACCGTTACTCTCTCTTATGTATGTAAACAGTGTATGTTAAATTATCAAGCATGGTAGATTATTCCCATTCGCTGATTACATCAAATTTGTCTACACTTTGGTCTGGGCGTTGGGCTGTTAGTTCCTATTTTCGCTGGTTGTGTGCGGTCATTAAGGTGTGAATCAAGCCAGCTGAGCAATAGATCACGTATACCGAAAGGTGCCATTTTGATCAGAAGGCGCTTATTAGGCACACGATCAATAGCTTTTTGAATATCCAAAAGTGTAATATTAATTGCATTCCCTTAATCAGCAGATTTTGTAACCTAGTCAAGAAATTCCAGCTGGCAAGTCATGCACAAACGTTTACTAAGGAACCCATATTGTGAGTGATCGATAAGATTTTGTCTGAATAGGAATTCAACCATACGAAGCTTTGTTACCCTTTCAAACGCCCCAGAACAAAGTGAGGTATGGTTAATGGCACGATAATTGCCGATGTCTTGTAGCAAGCCACCTTTACCGCTGGGCTTAATCATAGAATTTTTCCATTGCAGAAGGAAGGGACACAATGCTGGAGAAAGTGTATAAACATCAAGCAAAAGGAGAGGAATGTCTTCCTTTTCTTGTTTGGGGGCAACAAAGTGAATACCGTCAGGTCCAGGAAGATATGAAGGTTTGGTAATAGCCAACTCAGAGCGTATTTTCACTGCGTCAACAGGAACGTGGCTCAGGAACGTATTTATCTTTACAGGGAGAGATGGATGCAATATATTTCCTTCACTGCTGAGGGAAGCAGTAAAATACGAATTGAAGACCTCGCAGATTGTAACAGGATCATCTATGGGGGTTTTGTTCTGTAGGGTTATTGCTGAGATCATAGGGTCTGTTGTATAGTTCCTACGCTCACAAACCTGCATCAGATTGAAGCTCTTCGCCTTTCTGTAAAGCGCACGTTCTTCCCCATTTTGGTGGAGCATTTTGGTTTGTATTCTATAATGTCAACCGTTTTATTTATTTGCATAATATAGGAGAAATCGTGTTTTCCGGTGCCATGATGTGGAACTTTTGAACTTACCTTGCTCCTTTGCCGTGAGAATCTAGTCTTTACTGCAAACAACTCCCTTTTGATCGTTCCGGGCTAAGAGGTTCATGCGAAACCTGAAGTGGTCATTAATATTTCCGTTGCAGTGCTGGGTCAAAGGTCAGAAAGAATGCGTTTCACTCCAAGGATCTCACCAGAGCGGTGAACATGTTACAGTCGATTAATTCAATTTGGCGGTAACATACGATGTTGGACATTTTTACAGCCTTTAAGTCAAACGTGAAGTTGACCACGTTGTGATCACTTCCCGGAAACTGTTCCAGGATGGACATTATAGCACAGGAGATACCTGTTGTAAAAGTGAGATCTAAAGCGTGGTATAGTCTAGTAGGTGCTAGACGTGCTGGAGCCATCCATTTATCTGCGCGCATGCGAGAAACTCTGCTTGATTTGCAGGGGCTGTGAAAGAGCTTCAACAGATATTAGGCATAGTGAAGTCCCCGCCAATCATTTTGTACTGTGAAGGCAAAGTTGACACACAATTCAGTCCATTATTAAGGTTAGACTTGTCATCATGGATGGCGTTAGGTGGTCTGCAGACGCATCTTGAGAGTAGTTTACAGGATCCGGCTGACACTAGCAGCCACAATGAGCAGTCAGTCTTATCGATACACTACCCACCAAGTATGGTTGCAGAATACTGCTCCCTAAGGCAAATCAAGCGTACACCGTCACGCCCTGCACTGAGACTTTTATAGAGCATATGATAACCTATAACATCTAGTTGTGTTTGAAGTCTCAGATATACACCAGACTTCAGTGATTAGATCAATGTAAGGATTGCATTAGATGAAAGATTTTAAATATGCATTCCGTTGACTAGTAAGTTTGCATTTGAAAGAGATAAACTCAACGTATTTTCCTTATTCGGCAACATTTTTAGATTCTTAGAAATGTCCAAGGTAGAAGGATCATCGTGATTCAGAGGTTTTGGTGTCGTCGCTCGGTCCAATGCACTTATAATGGGCTCATCAATGACTGAAGGGTTCTCGCCTGCGTCTGAGTGCATGACAGAAAGTCTCGGAGAAGTGTCAGTAAGGTGTGGCGGGGCATTGGGGCTATGGGAGGCGGACTGGGCAAGGGAGGTTTGAACGGTATTTGACCCGCTAAAAAGGGTAAGTTTGGAATAACTTGGCCAGGCCTACATGTGCGTTATCAGCGAAGAGATCACGGGTTGCATTTAGGTGAGCATTCATAGTGTGGGAGCTATTCGTATTAGGAGGGGTATTGGGCGTAGGGCAAGCAACCCTGGTGGTAGTAATGAGGTTCTGATTGGGCATTGTATCAAAAGACTTGTAACGTAAGAAATTGCTACTGTTAGGCAGAAGCCTATGATTAAAGGTTGGTAACGGATACATCGTGTTTTCGCTGGGCGTGATCTGACATGCTTATTTTTTACCATGTATTGCCGAAGAGGTAAACAAGAGCGACTCGCAGGATATTGACTTGAGGAGGGTTTGTTAACACTGGCGATCCACTGGTGGCCGGTTGTTAGGTTCCCACGGGATGTGTTTAGAGTTGAAATGCCGGCGTGCGTCTGACTGGCAGGTGGACGGAGGCTTACTATGTCTGACTCAACTGCTGCGTAGAAAGGTTGAAATCTAGCCGTCTTATTTGGTTCAATATAGATACAGATGTTCTCATGCTGTTGCTTGTTGGTTGCCTCCGTGACAGGGGTTGCTCTTACGTTCGGCAGGTTGTTTGAACTTCCAAAATCAACGGTTAGATTAAACAATTCAGCTAGTATGTTGTCTTCTTTTATGTTGATGATGTTTTCAGGAGGATCATTGGCAGCCTGAGGTGTGTTGTGGCTAAACGAATAAACACGATCAGTTGGACCCGATTCATTATTGTTGGACACTATCGTACGTCGTTTGAATGCGTCCTGGGTCACACGCTTGGAGACGAGGATGTTGCACAATAAGCGATTTGGACATTTACCTTCAAGTGGCGTTCCATCCTGAAAAGTTTTTATCGGTCTAAGGAAGGTTATGGACTCGATAATGTCCTAACATTGGATGAACTGTCTCGCAATTGTTCCGCTCTGAAATCTGAACGAAAACTAGCAGCAGATTTTTGAGTCTTCTTACGAAGGCGAATACAGGTAGGTGATGTCGGGTCTATATTATTAATCCTCGAGAGTATCCTCCTAATGCCATCGAGGTGAAGCTTATCTAGCGCATTGAATACGATGGCATTATTTGAGCAACGCAACCGTTTCGTGATTTGTGTTGCCAACGTGATGAGAAACATGCTTGCGCTCCCTATATTATTCATCTTGGGACTTTCCAGTACTTCGAAGATGTAAGAGACAAGATTCTTCTTTAGAGAATCAAGCACAGCATAGCTTGTTTTCAGTTAGACAAGCTCTGCTTTCAGCTCAGAGGCCTTACTGAATAGCTCCGTCAATACGTTGTTCAGGGGGGTAGAACAATTATTAGTTAAAGGGGTATTGGTGGGAACCATCAATTTATCTTCACTCCCCTTAAAGGCGGCATCTTTGGAAGTGCCTGTTTAAGTTGTAGGCCTAGAGCATTTGCTTTTAGGTAGTTAAATATCAACCTTAGAGCCAGGAAGATTGGTTTTGACGCCAGTCGATCTTGTTTGACGCCCGGTTTTGGTCATCATAATCCGTTATATAAGAATATTTTTTGAGCAGACGTGGACGTGGACAAAGTGTAAGAGTACTATACATAATTGTCAGAAGTAACATTTATGTAAGAAATTTCACATTATATATCCACGCAATAATTACTTGCCCCTTTCGAATCGCGCGTTTTTGTGATTGTGAGTGTGGACGTACACTGCATTCTGTGACTTTCTCGTTGGCCTAAGTTAGTCGGGTGGAGCAGCCGCCAGCGTAAAACTATAGTGCATACCCAGAAGTTATTCATAGTTCATGGGGATCATTGTGAAGCAGAAACTAGTGGGGACCTATACTACATAACCAGACGTTATTCAACATCCATGTGACCCAGGTTGAAGCAGCTACTAATGGAAACTTCACACTTCCCCCAACTTATATCACACAGAAGTTTTATGTAATACAGCGTATTCGATTCACTATCGAACATTTCTGATTCTGATCTATCCATAGAATGAAATCACTGGTCTAGTCTTCTTGACCCGACCCATGAATGATGTCCGAGTAAGCGGTGTGTGTTCACACTAGTAGCGGCTCCACTCGATTGACTTATGCTATAAACAACGTCTCAGGATGCAGTATGCCGTCACACATGTAGCTACTTCCACCTGATTCACTTAAGCTATGAAAAATGTTTGAGTATGCAATATGCGTTCAAACTAGTAGCTGTTTCAACTTGATTCACATGAACCATGAATGACGTCGGGGTATGCATTATAGGCTTACACTGGTAGCTGTTCCATCCGACTGAAGTAAGCTACCAACAACGTCTAAAAATGCGGTATGCTTTATTCCTATTACCTGTTCTACCCGATTGACCTGAGTTATAATCAACGACTAAATATTCAGTATGTGTTGATACTAGCAGTTACTCCATTTGAACGACTTTTACCATGAAAAATTGGGAGAATGGACACTTACGGGAAGTGATAGAAAAACCTGTATTTGAAGCGTTTGGGTATACGGTTAACAGCATCTTCGATTCCCTTGAGTGTCATATTGATTAGAATATTTTTCTGCACCGCGACAGATACTTGACGTTCTAAACATCATAATGTGACTAGCCGGGAGATATACCTCCCAGTGATCGACAGGCAGCTTGATTTACTCTTTTCTGTGTATTTTTCCACATGAACGCCATACGACCTCAATCTGGTTGGAAATAATGCAGTAGGTTGAATAGGATTTACTTCTTAAGATTTTCTGTGAAAGAGTGGGACATGACGCCCTCTTCTTACGCCGTTTATATACACCGAAGATGGAAACAACCATATGACAGCGTCATTTCCAAAAATTTCCAACAGCAATGTTTCATCGACCAGTATCTACCGGGAATCTTACAAACGAGGAATAATGTAGATATTGTGTATACGAAGAAGCTGGAAATGTCGTCATACATGTTTAACTATCAAATGTGTTAATGTCCTTGTTGGAATGCAACGCCAACATTGTATGTTCGCATATTTCCATATCTTCAAAACTCCGCAGAATTAATCACTCTCTAGCTGTAGGATGATGCATTTCAGCTCGAAAATTGCAATGATCACATTTATAAGACTCGAAAAGTGAGCCAACGCTAATAGCGGATTGTTTTCGCAAAAAGGGTGGACAAATTTTCCATCAACAAACCAGTACTTTTGGCATCTATTCGATGTATTCCAATTATTCCATTAACTCTGTTTATTTGCACTTGATGTATTGTAATTACTTCACGTGAAGTTTCGATTTTGAAATTTTAAAAGTATTTGAAAAACGAGGATTTGCGCCGAAAGGACCATGTGACCTTTCGAACAGCCTTCAAGCCGAATCCCGTGAAACAGATAATTACCTCAGCTTGAGCTGAAGTGACTAAAGTTTACCTGGTCGTGCGTCATTTCGATGGAGTTCCTAAGTCAAGTGGCCCCAGGAAAATCTAACGAGACACCACTACCTTTCTGATTTAAGGTGAACCCGACTATCAGTAATAAATGTCGCCCCTGCTGTCCACCCCTACAAGGTTTCATTGGCCAGGACACATTGGCAGTGTCTGGACCCCAAAAGACGCTTGGTCTGAGAATTCGTTCATTGAGAAAGCTGACGTACATGTCATGTCAAACATCAAATCATAAACGCGTACACTCATTTGTACGCCAGACATGCACTCACATACATCGGGTGATAGTACGTTGTCATTCGCCTTGGTGGAACTTCTGCCATAGCGTGTACGCACTATGGCGATAGTCTATTCTTGTCCGTCGTCTTCCTGGCGTTCGGAGCTTGCTCTTCTGTTCCTGAATGTCGCCTGTGGATAATACACTACTCGTGAGTAGTATACTACTCACAACGAAACTGCCTGTCATACAACAGCATCTACCGACTCATTTGATAGTACGGACAACAAGATCATAACCATTGAGGTTGTTACTCCACACAAACGTTCCAATACATCAAAGCACTATATCCTTGTTTATTTGCTAACCACGCAGTCGTTTACTTGTAAATGGCGCAAGGTTCCTGCGGAACAACCTGTTCCAAGTATTGGAAAAATATCAAAACCCTTTGGGATCGCCTTTGTAAATGTTTATTACATGGCTGTGCGTAAGTTAGGCTCAACCAAATTTAGGGGCTCTGAACTCTGAACCATAGATCCACTGAAAAATGCGTGATGGACTATGTGTTACTGGAAGATAGTGGAAAAGAGGAGAAAGACAAAGCACAAGACACTTGTGGATTTCAGAGAAAGTAAGCAGATTAACTCGGTAGGTCTGGTGGAGAATCGTTCGCACTATCGTCACAACTGCACGTTGCCTCCAAGACTACCGTAAGGGCCTGTTCACGTTACCAACGTCATTCTGCCCACATGCAGTCCCTTGCCCCACACTGGCAGGCATTTAGCCGCGAACCTAAAAGGAACCTTCAAGCTGAGGGACAAGATGACGTATTCAACATGTCTATCAAGCATCATGGGCTTCTACAGAAGAGCAAGATCGCAGTGGAAACCTTCAATTCCGCTTAAATTTCGCGGTTATCTCCAAGATGAAAGACCCCTAGAATTGTGTTTACAACCACTTCAACCTGAGGAACAAACTGCCAGAACTCGGGCAACCTGTTTACGATGGGTATTCCCGAGTTATTGTACACCTTGAAGCCTTACTGGCACTGGAAATAAGTGATGATGCCATCACTGGCCTTTCACTTTCAAAGCTGAGTCCAAAAGCTGGTGCTTGACTCCGATTCCGTGTTTTCAACAGAGTGACGTTTTCTGGTGTGTACAACACTATCTATCCAAAGGTGAAGCCTTATGACCATTATTAGTAGTTATATATCACCCGTCATCTGACTCACGTTCCGATGGTTATACCTTCTTGCTTCGCCTAGAAACTTTTATTTCACTTCACATTCCCCCCAATATTCGTCATAGATATTTTCAGAATACGGACGGTACCCCAGACTAGTCTGGATGAGGACTCTCGAGGAAGCCTCGGTATGCAACTGTCGGTGGTAATACTACACACGGCTTGGAAATAACTTGCTAACACACCACAGGACACCTCCCAAAGGAAAAATATACTTTTTTGAGCTTCATATTTTCCAACAAGTTTCACTGCATTGAACTGGTGACTGTTTTATCTCCCCATAATAAGCTGAACCCCGTCTTCAAATTCCTTTGTTACTGGATACGACATCCGATACGACATGTTTAGCGAGACCATATGAGTGGCCCTAATTTAACACTTCTCCTAGCCTCTTTTTGTAGGGAACGACCATTAGTTCCCGCCCAGCAACGCTTATGCGCAACTACCAGATTATTACTGTCAAACAGTGGTTTCTTTGCCGTCGTGTAAGGGGTACATGTCTGAAGTGTGAGTGGAGTTATATTCATGGGAACGTGTATTCTAGTCACGTCTATGAATGGTTCATCATGAAAAGAACATATTCTAACTTACTTCATGCAAACCACACATGAACCTCTAATGCATCTGAATATTGTTGCACGCACTGTATCAACTGTAGTTGTGACATATTCTGTTCAGCTTACGCGGTCTGATCATTGTAGCCCCAATCGATTGCGAAAGCGAAAAAAATACTCTGCTCGGGGACGAACTACGGGTGTGTGAGCAGGAAACTTTTTGGCAATACATAATTCTCGGTAAAGATAATTACATCCCTCAGAACACACATGACATGGGGCGCAAGAAAACCCTATCGCTACTCACCCACCAACCTACCACTGGCTACTGTCCATTGCGCTTAAAGAACGGCGGAATCATATTAGATATTTTACTACTATTCAGGAGAATGATGGGCCGCACGACATCGGAAGGAAGTCGCATCATGTGGAAAATATAGGTACACACCAACACACCTTCGTTTCAGTAACAGGATCAGTAAAAGGTGTTCTTGGAAAACGCCACCGAAGCCACGTTATCAGTCAGTTGCGTTACCCCTACGTTTAGCTTTCTGTCTATCCTCAACGACATCGACTTTAGTCCTATAACTGTTCTTGCGAAACTTAAAAAATTGAACCCTAATAAGTCTCCCGGTT
>LUCH01018119.1:0-18301 GCA_013368495.1 Paragonimus heterotremus
ACCCCCGAGCGTGCTTCTCACAAATGCGTCGAGAAATATATTGTTATTATTAGTATTATAACCGTTGGCCAGATTTTGGTCAACCCCTCGCAGTCGGCCATGTGTTTGCTGGGATATGTGCATAATATAAATATACCTCAAGAAACATATTATGCGACGTTGATTACAGCACATCCACGGAAGAGCTGCATTGCGCGGGTCTTCACTGACGTAGTTGCTAGCTTGACTATATTCCCCCTAAGGATGTATAGTGTCAGCATTTCAAAGTTAAATTCTGTGATAAATTATTCTACGTTTTCTCATACCGTTCTTATTAACCCCATCTATAGGCTTGTTTTAAAGCATCACCCATAACTTTCTGAATTTTATCCTCAGGGAGAATAGACAAGAGTTACCGCGCCCTATTTCCGTTCTTTTCATTCGTGTAGATTTTTCGATTAGTGAAGTAATTGTACGATGAAGGATTTTAGCTCGGCGTATCAGCTGATTCGTCGACGCTCAAGGTTCATCTTCCCACGCCGCTTGCGGAATCGTCCGTCGGTCGTCTCCCGAACATGCTCTTTGACGCAGTCTTTCCTTCATGTGTTAATCCAGACAATTCAGCAGACGTTAAGTTGTGAGTGAGTCGCTTCTGTTTCACAGATACGTCCTCTGTTTTATTTTGGCTCAAACCTCTTGAGCTCATCCGTTACTCCTATAACACTTCTTTGGTGTTACCATATTTTAGTCATTTTTACCACTTGGTTGATAAAGCCACTGCGGATGGTCTAATATTTGGAAAGCCCACATCAGCACCCCTGCTGGCTAGGGTGAAGTTACGCGCTGACTTCGTTGACATAAACCTCCGAATAAAATCTCAGCTCATGAGAATATTCCGCGTTTTATAAAGAGTCTGGACAACTTTCTCATGCTACCCAGATCAATGTCCGAAGTGCAAACTTTGCGCATCCTCTGAAAAGTTTTCTCAATGTGGCCCGAGAAACGTCTGGCCGTCAGCTGCACATGATGTATATACTCGTCTTCGGTGTCAGGCTCCTGCAGAAAATAGCTTGCTTGAAGCAGTCCGTTGTGTCTCTATGGTTTACTCGCACCCCATCTAGCAATTAATCCACTGCATACTTACGAAGCCTCTGAAAAATCAATATCATTTTATTTATGCATTATTGTGCACGTATTACCCAGGATGCTGGAAAGTATAAAACTGTAGTTTATGGCGAATTCATCAGAATGACTTTATATCGAGTCGCACTCAAAACACAGAAATCAACCGGTCTATAATTTACATATACACCTTTCCCACATATATATGCCTATTTGTAATAATCTACTCACCCTGGTAATCCGTCAGGTTATATTTGTTAGTAGCCGGTATTAACGGTTTATTGACGGTCATCAAAACTCCACAGAAGACTGTGGGAAAGATACTCTTGTTGTATACCGTAAACAGTCGCGTTAAAACCTTAATTCCCTTTTTGCGCTGTGCCGTTTCCCAAAGCCTTCTCTTTTGAACATCTTTGCATGTTATGAAATATGAATGTTAGCTTGAATCTCGGCTCAGCAAAACAAACTGGCGTCAAAACTTCGCACTAAATTTTGACTAGCACATGATGGTCATTGCGGAATTACCCTACTAACACACGCGGTGGGTTTGGAGTATGGTCAAAGTGGGGTGGGATTGGGTTATTGAGCTGTATCGCAGTTATACGGTTTTTAGTTTGCATATCCATTTGTGAGCAGTGAAACACTCTTATATGTGGTTTTTATTCTTTCCCATTACTCGTTTGATTTTTCCTAACGCATTTCATATTTTCAGGATAATTTTTCTGTGTTTAAGTGTGCCAACCGCAACATAATTGTGGAGGTCATCGCTGGCGACGCTTTCGTCTCCCTCCCGGGTAATCTTTGTTCAGTATTTCCTGAGCATAATTATAATGAAGTCGTTGTAGAACATGTTGAAACGCGCATTCGTATTGAGGTGGACGATAAATCGGTGCATTTGCAAACATCTCATCAGTTTTGTTTGCACTCGGTGTCGGCGGACTTTGTCAAGATCGGCAACTTCTGCGGTTCAACCACTAACACCGTACGCCGAATCAACTCTATGAGTGGACTGTTCGCCCAGATGGTGCAAACCGTCTTCCATCCAGCATTTGCAAAACTAATGAATTATACGGGAATAAACCAGAAAATTGCCTTTCGAGACAGCAAAACTGACGATTATGAGGGGTAAGTTGTTCTCGTCGTTTTATATTTACTCCGAATCTGTGGAGTTAATCCTTACGAGGGGGTGCTGAGGCAGATGACGGTTTGTTGCTGCCCTCGGCCATCCAAACATGGATGAAGGAGTCTTGGGACAGAGGAGTTGCAAGACGACATACTAAAAGGTGCTCTGAGCAAAATCTTGTAAGGCACTCATCGTATCATAACCCTTTAAACGGCAATCTCGGGTACCCCTTACCCTTGGAGACTGAAGAGTCTCTATTCCACTGAAAATGTTCCATATATAGTTTTTCTGGTCATCCTCCATTGTGCCGTTGACTGTGTGTATAAATATGTTATTTTTATAACGGCTTTCATTGCTCCGTGTTTTTATTACACTTACATTTGGTTTCCACAATAAAGGAACAAGGCTGGGTCGTATTTTTGAGCGGTGGGGCGAGGGCGGGTTGTGGTAGGGTAAGAGTGGGGTGGGGGCCGGGTCATGGTGGGGTGGGCGGCTATATAGTGGATTCAGGATGAGGCAGCAGTGGTGCCGGTTGTGGGATGGGATGTTGCATACCCCACTGTCGCCCCACTTATGAAACGGTGGGGTGGGGGAGTGATCGGGGTGAAGACCCCACCGTCACCCCACCGTGAGCACCGCCACCATCCCTCCGCCACTTCGCTAGATGATGGTGTGCCCCGCCGTCACCACACCATGACCCCACCAAATTAGTGGGCTGACGGGCGGATGTGTTTGTAGGATAGTTGCTGGTCTCTCGGGTGTGGTAAAATATTATAACTAATGCATTACTGAAATAACAAAAAGTGTTAATACCGCCCAAACTCTGTCAAAAAATACTACTACATTATTCGTCATATCACACGGGATCACTCAACATTTTCGCATTTGACACATGAGATTACGTTCTTTCTCCTACTCCCACAAATATCTGTTAAGCAAGGAAATCCGTATTGACCTGACGATTTGGGTGGTTTTCTACTTTGGAAGACTTTAAACAGTTGACGAAGTCCTGTGCCGGAGTCCGCCCAAGTGTTCGTCAGACTTTGGAACTGTCCATTCTTTCTCCTCCAAGCCGATTTATTTCAACATAATTTCGGTACTAGTCACATCAACTAACGACGAAAATCTTGTAAGATACACTTGCGGGTATCCTCCGGTGTGACCTTGAAATATTCAAAACATCGGCTTCCATTCAAACCTGTAAAAGGTAAATTAATACAGCACCTCATCTTTTGGGCTGAATCCGTGGAGCAAGCAAACTACCTTCTTCCCTGGTGCGTGCATCAAACTTTGTCAAATGCAACCTTTTCCTCTGTGATTATGCTTACCTCTGCTGACAGATTTCATGTTTGTCGTATTTTGTAGCCATCTGTTGCTGCGTATCGCTTATAATTGCCTGTCGCGATCGCGCACATCCTAGCGTGTCCCTCACAAATGCGTTGAGAAGCATACGTCATTATTATTAATCAGGTGTGGGGGAGGCAACCATGTATTTATCTTTTAGACTTTGGTAGCGCAACGAAGATGGATTAACGTTCTGCCACACACCCACATTCTGTTGCCGCTTTGTAATTTTTCATTACAAGAATGGAACACCATAATGTAACCTACCAGTGTTCTTCAGAACGTGAACGTCATGCATGTGAAGTTTACCACGGGCGGCAGTGTTTGGGGTAGGAGACGTTTTATTGCCTTTGACTTCCTTACCATTAACCAAACAGCTAATGTGCCACCCAACAGCTACGTATGACTAGTAATTCCACTTCTTTCGTGGTCGAAAATTCCACGGTATGGTGCATCTTGAATATCGGCATGGCAGTATGCATTCGTTACATTTCAAGCTTTAACACTGGCGACTTTCCATAAGTTATTAGGAATTGCCAAATGGAAATAACCACAAGATTCTTGTACGACATGCAAAAGACAAATAATTACAAACACGTGATCATCAGGGTTGAGAACGCATTTATATGCAACGGAGGATGAAGACTCCAGTTAGTTAACCGAGGGTATGACAAAATCACGATAACTAAACAGGTCGGATGAGAATAAAGCACTAGAGCGATAATAACGCAAGCATACGTGGGTTTCACAGAATAGCAAAGCGTTATATTCTTGGTAAATGCGGTATGGTTTTTGTTTACCGGAACACAGTTGACCGGGGACGCCTAAGACATGTCAACAGTGAAGTGCACGGTGAACACGTCATGTTTCAGTCCGACTTGTTTACAGGCATCACTGTGACCCACATATCTGGAGTAGATTGAAATCAGCCGGATGGCATCTTGAATACCAGCTATTGTGGGTGACTGACTGACTGCGAGTGAAATAATTGTACAAGAAAGACGCTTATCACCTGTGGGGACGTTTTTATTGTAAAATGCGAGCCGGCTGTTTGCGCACTGATTGTCCGTTACATCTACGGACCAACTGTAAAGCAATGTGGAGACAATGGATGACAGCGTTCTTCCGAATTAGGGGTTCCGGTAACAGTCCTGTAAAAAGAAACAAAAAGAAACAAGCATGAGTCAAGGGCCCAGTGAGCCATTCAGACGACTTACACAAACGAAAGCCGAAACATCAATAACAACACGACCCAGCAGCACGTCGCGCGGTGACAGCAGCCGCGATGGTTGAACCATTTGCTGTAGGTTTCTGTGGTACTTCTGCGTCGCAACATAAAAAGTTACTCAGAATCAATCCTGTCATAGGTTGAATGGGTCCCTTATTCACTCAGCATGCCCTTCACCTTTACTCCGGCGCACGTAAACTAACTCCTTCACGCTGTATACGTCTTTTAGCAGTCCACCTAATATGCGGTAATTTTACTTCAATCATTTCCAAGGTGAGAGTTAATGGAACCGTAGTTCGACGTCCCCAAAATCCTAAACTCCCTGCGACGTGAGAGTTGCCTTACCAGTACCACCGCGCCGGTTCACATTACCTTGTGACTGTCAATTCACTACGAACCACTAGCATCAAAGTTAGTGTGTTGTCGTAGGTATCGCAGTTTTACTCGTGCCTGTATAATGAATCCACGCCATCTCTACTATTGTAGGCTACATTCACTAGGATAACAATGTTTTAGCTACTACCGTTGAGAACGCCGCTCAACTAGTCTGACGCTTGTCTGAATTCTGAAGGTTGACTGGAGTTTCCGTCGAAATTCGTTCTCTCTGGCGGCTGCAGTATGGATGTGCTCAATGTTCTCTCATGTCCAGCTCTCCAGCGCCCTTAGTCGTTGCGTTGAAGTCCGCTTGCGAACGGTGAGTAAACAAGTGGATAAATTTGAGCGATTTCCGCGATTTGTTCACGGGATCAAGGTTGGAGGCCCAAGCGATCCGCATCCAGTCAGTTTGCCCGTTTCGATGTCACCGGTGTTCTGTTGACCTAAAAGGCAGTCATTGAAAACAGGGTGTAGCACCGTTCAAGGGGTTTACAGAGAATACCGAGAACAGAGTAAAATACTAACCTGGCAAAGCAGAATAAAATACTAATCCTACAACTTCTTAAATAAATGAGAATCTAATAACACTTTGAAGCGGTCCCTAGAAGATCAGCTAACAACCTCCAATGGGAGGTCGTTGCAGTGGTTGATAACCCTGTAAGAGAAGAACTGTTGCCTAAGGAAGGTCCGGGGTCGAAGCTTATAGAGCTTCTTGTCGCGACCCCTTCGACTGTTATCATCCACTGTGGTAAAGAACCGGTGCACGAGTCCTGCGCCGAAGAAGAAGTACTTAAGCATTAAGTCGCCTCGGAGTCTCCGAAATTCAAGTGGATAAAGATCAAGAATTTCAAGAAGAGACTCGGAAGATAAATGCCGCAAGCCAACGACCATTTTGGTGGCTACTCGCTGGACACGTTCGATGGCGAGTATGTCCTTCTTCAAGCCGGTTTACACGACTTGATTTGCGTACTCAAGCAATGGTCTAATATGGACCCCGTATAGCGATTGAAAAGCATGCCTGCCTATTCAAGGAAAGGCTCTTTTTATCATCCCGAAGGTCCCAAATCCCTTTCTGGCAGCCATCTGGTGGTGATAAAAGAACGATAAGCTAGTCGATAGCCAAATCCCTAGGTCTTTTTTAAGGTTCACCTTTGTGATATCCGTTACACTTTGTGCACTATGTATCACGAATAGGTTCCCTGAGTCTTCTCCAAGCGACATATGTGCACACTTATTGTCATTTAGAGGGAGACTCCAGTCTTCTGACCAGCCCTTAATACGGTCGAGATCAATCTGGAATGCGCTGGGATCAAAGGCGTTCTAGATTTTTAAATCATCCGCATAAAGGAGGGTATTGCTAGAAACAAGGTCGGGAAGGTCATTAATGTATATCAGAAACAACAGAGGACCGAGCATGGATCCTTGAGGAACTCCAGTGGAGATCGTAGAAGGAGAAGAAAGGTCCGATCCGGTTTTTACCCTAAAAGTTCTGTTGTCAACAAACGATTTAAACCAGCTGAGGACCTCTCCTTGGATCCCGTAGCCTTCCAGCTTATGTACAAGTGGACCGTGTGGGACACGATCAAATGCCTTGGCAAAATCGAAAAAGATAGCATCCAAAATATGGCTATTGTCTTTGGCGTCTGTCAGGCTGTCCATGAAGATAAGCATATTGGCTGTGCATGACCGGTCTGGAAGAAAGCCATGCTGGGAAGAAGAGGAAAGATTATTCGAGAAGAAGTGTTTAGGGATGGCGCGTCTTAACAGGCGCTCCATTACTTTGCATGAGATGCTGATGAGACTGATTGGCCGATAACTAGCAGGGGGATTGACGATCAACCGTCTTAATTATAAATGTGGCAATGGCCTCTTTCCGTGCCTCCGGCAGAGTGCTCGTCCGACGTGTCTGTTTAAGCAAACTATGGAGGGGCACCGTCAAACCAAAGGCTGTTTCTTTCAGGATCCGGGGCTGGATCCCGCCTGGTCCCATTGAACTATACGGGTTGATCTTGAGCAAGAGATCCTGAACGTCGAAAACACAGAGAATTCACCTGTCAGGAGTGGGCACTGGAAATTTCTCCTCGGGAGAATCGGATGCAGTGTTGCCGGAACCACATTGAAGACTGCTGAATAGTATTCTCTGAAAATCTCAGCAACTACCTGAGGGTTGAAGGAGGGTTCCCCTGTCGGGAGGCCGAAGAGAAGGCGCTGAGAGCTTCGTTTTTCTCTGTCGACGCATGTACTTGAAGAGAAAATGTTTGTTCTCTCGAACTACCAGTAGGATTTTTGTCTGTGCCTTTTTGGTACGTTGACGGATTTCCCGCCTGCATCCGTTTCGTATAGAGCAAAAGGCCTCTTGGTCCCCCGGCTTGCCCGTTATTTATTGTTTAGAGAATAGACGAGAACGTAAGTCAAGAAGACGACGTATGTTTCGCGGAAGTGGTGAGCGAGCTGAGGACTTCCACAATTTACGAGGAACAAGTACCTCATCAGCTGCGTCAGTGGCATCTTTAAAAGACAGGTAGTTGGTGTTCACTGAATTAGACATGAGTTTGAATGTACTCAAGAATATCCTTAGTGCGCCAAAGTCAGCTCTCTGGAAGTTCCTAAATGAAGTCTTTATTGTGGTATTTTGTAGCCAGTAACAGATGAAGTCGAAAGCAAGCAACATGTGGTCACCATGTCCCAGAGGTGAGCTGATGACCACTCTATCTACCACATGAGCTTCATTCGTCATGGCAAAATCAAACAACGAGGATGTCTGTTCTGGTCGGTACCGTGCAGGTAGCTCGACATGCTGTGTCCAAGCTTTTTCATGGATCAACATTGCTAAGGATTCCGAAAAGCCATAATCAGGGTCCTCATGAGAAGCAGCAACAAAGTTGAGTTTGGGTGCGTTGAAGTCACCCATAATGTGAAGATAGGAGAAACGCTGTGTCGACGGGAGATGGTCTAGTCCGGCAAGAATGGTCTCGTCGTCAGATGCGCCGCACGACGGCGATCGGTAAATAACACCGACAAGGAGCGTGTCACGACTTCGAAGGTGGAGTTTAAACCACAGCCCGTCACACTTCTCCGGGGAGGTGAATTCCCTCGTAACAGTTGGTAATGGCAGCTTCTGGCTTAGAAAAACAGCACAGCCTCCCATGCGTCCACGGGAGGAGTCCGTTTCAGTACAGTGAGTATCCAGGACCATGCAATTCGTTATCACTGATATCTGTGGAAAGCCAGGTTTCTGTTAAAGCAAATTCATCGTCTTCTCACTGTGACTTCCGATTCGCGTTAATGTAAGGCTGGGGGAACCCTGGATGTACGAACTTCGGAACTAGCATCGCGATAGTATACGCCGGGTTCCACTTTTTCCTCCCGTATTCATATATATATCTTCTGATGATCTTTTTGAATGTGGTTCTGACAACGTTTAGCCATCAGCTGGATAAACGTATGTACGCACCTTTGCTATCACATTCCCATTTGGAACAGCTTGCCTGCAACTGTTTGCTGTTTATCCACCGATTACTCACACCCATCTAGTATTTGGTTCATTACACACTCACGAAACCACATCATTTTATTCATGTGTGTTACTTGTACAGAGTCGTACTTAAACAAAAACAAAAACAAAAAAACAATATATCACTATACACTTTTCCATATATATGCCCATCCGTAACAACCTGGTCACCTTGGTAATCAATCATGCTTTAACTAATGATAACCAGTATCGACTGTTTACTTGGCCAACATACAAGAACTTTCAACAGAAAACTGTTTGGAAAATCTGCCTCGTTCACCTTATGTAATATCCTTATAACCTCAATTCATATTGTGCGTTTTCTCCTCTGTCTCAAGCCCTCTCCATCAACTATTAGTAACTGTTGCGTACTACGGAATATTTATTTATTCTACTTCAAACATTGACCTCATAAAACAAACCGACGTCAAAAACACATAATGAACCCATTGAAACCACATTTCATATCGTGTTGTCATTCCTGATCTGTAACCCCTCTCGTTAACCACCTAGCAATCATTATGTGCTATGAAATATAGATCCTTGCTTAGTCATTAATTCTATAAAACGAACTGACGTCAAAACCTCGGACAGAGTATGAATTACCACGTGATAATTAGTCTAGAAGTGACTGCCGGTTATCCAGTGATCGCAGAATGCCATAACAATTATTTACCAATATTATATACTTTACTGGAACAACACAAAAATATTGATAGCGCGTAAAGTTTTTGTCAAAAAATGTAACACTTGCATTAATCTTCATATTATATGTGATTGGTTCACATTTTCCAATTGTAGTGTCCACAAGTCAGTTATATTTCATAATTCATGCTTATACATTTTGGTATACATCGCTTTGTTATCTTCAGTTATACGCTTGTTTGAAACCACCAAAAATAAACTGTTTGAATTGCATCATACACACAAATAAACGGTGGGTACCGCGCGTCATCTCCGTCTTCTTCATTCGTGTGAATATTGGGTGGTTGGACGGTGAGATATTTTAGTACCGCGTATTAGCTGATCCATCGACGTTCAAATTTTATCGTGTCTCGTCGTATGTGGAATTATCTATCGGTCGTCCTACAGATCTGATCTCTGGCGCTGTCTTTTTTCTTCCTTGTGGTGTTCTATTCCACCTAACGGAGCTTGACGTATCAGAGTCGTTCCTGTTTTTACCGATACGTTTTCTGTTTAATCCGTACGTCTACCTTTTATCTTATTCGTCATCTTTATGACTTTTCTGTGATACTACAATCTTTTTGGTCATGTTTTAATTAATTGGTCAGTCCACTACACCATTTAACACATGACATCGCGCTCTTTTTGTTATTTCCACTGACATCCCTGATGCGAAATTTTTTTGCGATGAATGAGGGCTCAAAACCCCATATTGGCTGGGCGATTGGTGCGATTTTAAACTTTCCAACATTTTTCAGCGGTTATCACGGTCCCGCACTAGAGTCTGTTCAATCCTTCGCCGGAGTTAGGAATTTCCTGTCCTCCCTCGTCCAAACTAAATTATGCCAACATTTTCCCGATCGAATTTCCGTCGAATAACGGCGGAATCCTTCGAAGACACATACGCACGTACTCCCCGACTTGACCTTGAAATATTTGAAAAGTCGTCTCCACTTAACCTTGTAAAAGATAAATTAATGCAACATCTCATTTTTTGAACTGAATCTGTGGAACAGACGAACTACCTTCTTTCCTTATGTGTAAATGGGACGTTGTAAACTGTGACTCTTTCCCTTCTGATTATGCCTTTATTTGTCAACAGGTTTCATATTCGTTTTGTTTTACATTCATTTGTTGCTTTGTACCGCATGTAATTATCTATCATGATCGCGCACACCTGAGCTTGTTTCTCATAAATGTGTTGAGAAAATATATATTACTACTAACATTCATACACAACCGTAAATTTCTTATTCTAATTTCACTAGCTTTTAAGCATTTATATTTGCCTAGAATGCTGTGTGTTTATTTAAATGATGCAGTCAGATGTTTCATCCTTCAATTCTGAGCTCGCCGAAGTGAATGCAATGGAAAACGCCCTGAGTTTTGTGTCCCTGTTTATGTCCCGGACTCCCCAGAATACTGAGCAGCGCAGCTTGAGCTGCGATTTCAATTAGCGCACATCATTAGCCAGACTCCCAAGTTCACTTACTTGGATACCGCATTGCCAATGTCGGTCACACCGTATGTCATAGACCAAGTGATTAGACCGCTCGAGACCAACCTCTAGGACACACCAAAGAGTGCATTCTTAGAACGTGCCGTCGTACCAGCGGAAATACTAATTAAGCAGGTCCTTAACGATTTGCAGCTTGGAGACATTACTTCATCTCAATTGCTCCGGCAGTTGAGGCGGGTGGGACAGAATCATAAGATGAATGACAAGCGCACGCGCTACCTTTGGATGCAGAGATTGCCCGACTTCGCGCAGGCAATGTTCTCTCTATTCATGTAGACGAGTTTTATATAAAGCTTTGTATCCATGTTTCAACAACAGTTAGATTGTCGAACATATAAACACACTTTCCTACTTATCTACATTCAAGTTTAAATAAAAGCATGTCCTTCCAAGTCTATCACCGATTTTCATTATACTTCGCCTCCAATTCTCAGAAATACCGTAGAATGTTACTCTGTGTTATTTTTCTACTAATCCCAATGTCATGGAACTGCCGCACATTCCTCGCTTCCGCTGCAATGAACAAGTGGGTACGCGCTGGACCCTCATCCACTAACAATTTAATACACCTTTCTTGATAAGCATTCAAAACGTAGTCCCAACAGGCATCGAACCAGAAGACTCAGCGGGTTTTGGAAAAAGACCGTATATTTCCAGCAATGTTTGGAAATATGATAAGTAGTTAGCTCTAGCCTAGTCTGGGACCAACGGCAGCAGCCAAGGGGAGAAAATGAAGAAGCGCGAGGTGGGCTACAACCCACCCGGCGACGCTCAAACGTGCATCAAGCGAAAATTGCGTGGAACATTCGAGTGCGTTAAACAACGCTCGAATAGGTTGGGGTTTATCGACCCTTGAGAATGAAATAATACTAATGAGTAGTTGGGCAGATTGATGATTTTAGATGAGACCCAACTGTGAAAAGTCAAGGCTTCGGCTGGATTCGAACCTGCGACAAAAACACCAAGCCTCTACGCGTAAAGCGCTCCACCAGCTGAGCTACGAAACCACGCCAAGAGCTCGGAAATTTCACATTTGGACTTGGTTACCTACCTGTCCCCTTGTCTCATGTGGAATCCACCAAATGATCCAGGGGATTGACTGCCCCAGCAGGATTTCTTGAACAGTTCACACTGGAATACAACAACGCCACTGTTCAGCATAGAAGTTGTATTAATAATGAGTAGTTTGGCAGGTTAATGATTTCAGATGAGACCCACCAGTGGCGTTGTTGGATTCCAGTGTGAACTGTTCAAGAAATCCTGCTGGGGTAGTCGATCCCCTGGATCATTTGGTGGATTCCACATGAGACAATGGGACAGGTAGGTAACCCAGTCCAAATGTGAAATTTCCGAGCTATTGGCGTGGTTTCGTAGCTCAACTGGTGAAGCGCTCTACGCGTAGAGGCATGGTGTTTCTGTCGCAGGTTCGAATCCAGCCGAAGCCCTGACTTTTCATAGTTGGGTCTCATCTGAAACGAAATAATAAATGGGTCGTTATGGAAGGGGCAAGCATTCACTGTGTGCAATTAGTTGCACGACTGAAGAAAGTGGCACTGAGTTCATATCGGGCCTCCCATTGCAAGCGTATACAGAATCTTGCATACAGAACAAACAAGCGGGGAAACACGGTTGCAGCCGGGATCTTTAGAGAAGCCACACGATTGCTGGTTACTACAACGCCTTCGGAAGTTTGAAACAAAAAATCTGCAAGTGACGGAATTCCAAGATTTTAGGAACTGAAACATATCACAAAAAATTTCAACAACTTCAATAGCAACAAAATGTTTTTTTTAACTAGATGATAACAGAGATGTTCACGGTCTACCGATTACGCGCAACCACCAACCCTTATGACGCACCGAAGTGCGCATCCCTAGGACGTGTCGTCGTATCAGAGGGAGTCCAACTTAAGCAGGTCCTCAGCGATTTGCAGCTGGGGGACCTCACCCCGTCTCATTTGCTTCGGCAGTTGAGACAAGTGGGACAAAATCACAAGATCAAGGCAAACTCACGAGTTGCATCCGGATGCAGAGGTCACCCAGCATTCTACAGGCAATCATTCCTTCATTCATGTTGGCGAGTTTCTTGAACGATTTGGCAAAATCGGCCGACTCAGTCATCAAATGTCTTCCCAGGAAAATGCATCAGGTAGAGACACACACAGAAAGCATAACCGCGGACCTAGCAACACAAGTGAAAGAACTTTGTTTGGAAGTCGAAGCTCTCAAAGCTTCTCGGTCTCGCCCCGCTCTCGGAAGATGTAGCCGTTCCAAGTCGCGTTGAAGAACAGGATACTGCTAGCATCACCACAGATTCTGGACCAAAGCGCGGAAATGCATTAGGCCGTGGACTTTTTCAACAGCCTCGGGAAACCCAAGTGTTAGTAAGTAATGTCGACCACTGCCGCTGGCAGTCCTACTCCAGGCCGCCTGTTTTCTGTAAATGGTAGAAGTTGTGGGTTGCGTTTTTCAATGGATACCGGCGTCCAAGTTAGTGTCGCACAGCCTCGAAAAGAGGATACGCCACGTTTGGCTCCCTTCAAGCTACGAGCCGCCAAGGGGACCGCAATACGCACTTTTGACACACGCCCCCTTTCGTTGGATGTGGGCTTACGGCGTGCTTCCCGTTGGGTGTTCATTATAGTGGACCTACCAGGTGCAATTTTGGGCCTGGATTTCTTGAAGTTATTTGGGTTAGTTGTCGACGCAGGCCATCACAAACTCCTAGATCCTCTGACAAGCATAGTCACTATAGGGACCACTTCCACGACGATTGTCCTCAGCCCACTGCTCGCTGAATCATGCGGTGATGATCGGTACCGAACGGTATTGCATGAATTCCCGGAGCTGACCCGACCATCTGACGAGCTACCTGCCGTCGTTACGGACGTGGTACACCACATCAAAACGAAAGGCGCACCAGCCTTCCAGTGTCCCCGAAGACTGGCACCAGACAAACTGCGCATCGCTCGCGCGGAATTTCAACACATGTTGGATATGGGTATAATCCGCCTCTCTGACAGCCAATGGGCATCTCCTCTATATATGTTGCCAAAGAAGGCAGAAGACGATTGGCGTCCTTGAAGGGAGATTATAGTGGACTGAACAACGCCACTGTTCCAGATAGGTATCTTGTGCCACAAATCCACGATCTAACCGCCAGCCTTGCAGGCAAAACAATCTTCAGCAAGATCGACCTCGTTCGCGCCTACTACCAGATACCAGTAGCACAGGAGGATATACCTAAGACAGCTATTACCACTTCATTCGGGTTGTTCGAGTTTGTGCGCATGCCCTTCGGTCTTCGTGATGCTGCACAGACGTTCCAACGTCAGATTATGAAGTCACCCGTGGATTGGACTTCGTTTATGCATACATAAACGACATCCTCGTGGTCAGCCCTTCCACGGAAGAGCACAACATCCATCTACGGACGTTACTTCAACGCTTAGCTTCATATGGCCTTACCGTCAACGAAGCTAAGTCAAAAACTCGGTAAAACTCCGTTGGATTTTTCAGGCCACAGCAGCTCGGCAGAAGGGATTAAACCGCTCTATTCCAAGATCGAGGCTATTCGGTCGTGTCAGCCTCCTGACACAATTCCCAAGCTCCGCCGCTTTAACGGAATCGTGAATTACTATCGACGATTTATTTCCGCCTGCGTCGAGCTTATTCAACCTCTGGCTGATTTACTTTGAAGTAATAAATATACTTTACACCAAACCCTCGAAGCCATTACGGCTTTCGACACCGTAGAGGAGGTACTTGCCCCTGCAGTCATGTTGCATTACCAACAAGCGGACGCACCAATCAGCATCGCCGTGGATGCATCGGACATAGCCATGGGTGCAGTCCTACAGCAAGCAATCCGTGTGATTTGGTAATCGACTGCATTCTTTTCTCCTCTCCTCAGTGATACCAAAACGCGATACAGAACCTTCGGTCGTGAAGTCCCAGCTGTGTACAGGGCTGCGCGCCATTTCCGCCACACACTCGAGGGCCGTGACTTTATCATTTTCACGGACCACAAACATCTCGTGTACGCTTTGCGGAATAACTCCGATAGACATTCACCTAGAGAAACTCGACAGCTGGACTAGATAGCCCAGTTTTATACGGACATCCGCCATGTCTCTGGAGCCGCAAACGTCGCAGCGGATACTCTATCACGAATGCACAGCGTGTCTACAGCCAACGACTTGATCTCGCATCGCAATATAGCGGCACAACAACAGTCCGATTGCACGTTTATGGATAATCTAAAACGCACGAACTTACGCATTGTCACAGTTCCATTGACATCTTCGCCTGGTACCATTATATGCGACGATGCGCTGGGATACCCCAGGCCAGTCGTACCACATTCGCTACGAAGAGAAGTTTTTGAGGCGCTGCATAACCTGTCACATCCAAGGATACGCGCATCACTAAGACTGATTGCAGATCGATTCGTCTGGCCTAACATGAATCGGAACGTACGGCACTGGGCCCGTTGCTGCCTTGCATGTCAACTTTCCAAGGTCAACCGACACACAAACAACCTGATGGGATCTTCTCCAACTCCCGACGATCGTTTAGAACATGTCCACCTGGACCTCGTAGGAACACTTCCACCCTCTTGAGGCTACACTCACATACTTACGTGTACCGACCGGTCCACTCGCTGGTCAGAAGCCATACCGTTGTCAGACCCATCAGTAATACCTGTCATTCGTGCTTTTGTCCAACATTGGATCTCACGTTATGGTTGTCCATAACCGATCGCGGTACACGGTTGGAATCAGTTTTATTTTCACAACTGCCCAAACCTTTAGGCGTGCATCCAGCACGAACCACAGCCTATCGCCCACAAGTGTATGGACTCGTAGAGCGTTTCCATCGTCTGCTCAGAGCTTCATTACGTTCTCACGAACGGATGGATTAGAGAGAAGCTTTACCCCTAGTTCCAAATGGCATTCGCAATTGTGTCAAGGATGACAGCACGACCCCAGCTTCACTCGTCTATGGTCTTCCTTTAAGCCTTCCAGCCGGTTTCTTCCAACCGTCAAACAAAGCCGTTGTCGACATTCAAGACTATGACAATCGACTAGCCAATTACATGCGTTCACTACAAGCGAGTGCTACACGTACTCAACAATCCTCGTCTTATGTTCCCAAAGTACTAGACACTTGTGAGTTAGTGTTTATGCGAACAAACTCTGTCAAGAAACCGCTGTAGCAACCGTATAAAGGAACTTTTCGTGTCATTAAACGGTCTGCAAAAACTTATGTGATCGACAGTTCCGGTCAACACTTCACGGTCTCGATTGACCGTCTTAAGCCCGCTTTCACCGACTCGCCCCCCAGTTTGAGAACACAAGCATCGTTCGAGCAGTCTCCACCCACTTCAACTTCCGACATAGCCCCAGCGTTGCCTTCCGCATCTGCTTCCGACAAACTCCCTCCTCAACCTATCACTCGTTCAGGGAAGCGCGTCGATTTTCCTGCGCGCTATCTCGAGTAGTTTGCCTTTTTCTATTTAACATTTATTGTAAAGTTGATAACTCATTATGTGTATTTCATGTTTTTTGTCGGACAGCAACTAACAGGTTTTCGTAAGTACAACTTCCTGGCTCGTTTTTCACAGAGGGTACCTGCACTTAACTGTAAGTATCCCTAGGCGTTACAAGACGCGCGTCACGGTGAATATTTGTCATCTTCTCTGACGTTCACGTACTTCACCTTTCCTTATTTCTAGGTCTGACGCGATGCATGGCAAAAATTGGTGGGCCCAAGGAGAAAACCTTGGACGTCGTAGCACTCTGTGTCTGCGCACTCAGCAAATCACACCCCCTGTCACGTCCTCAGGAGGCATTTTAAGGCTGGTTGGTTCGCGCGCAGATGGCCAGCAAGAGAGCATCTGTTGCCCGGGATTAAAGTTCATAGGTAGAAGGCCTCCTATACTAGTCACTGTTCTAGGGGAGCTGATGTAGTGAGATCACCTTCGGCGTCCTTAAAATCCTAAACTCCCTGCGACGTGAGAGTTGCCTTACCAGTACCACCGCGCCAGTTCACATTATCTCGTGAATGTAAACTCACTACAAACCACTAGCATCAAAGTTAGTGTGTTGGCGTAGGTATTGCGGTTTTACTCGTAACTGTATAATGAATCCGCGCCATCTCTACTACTGTGAGCTATATTCACTAAGATAACAATGTTTTAGTTACTACCGTTAGGAACGCCGCTCAACCGGGCTGACACCTGTTTGAATCCTGAAGGTCAACTGAAACTTCCGGTGACATTACGTCCTCTCTAGCGGCAGCCGCGCGGTTGTGCTGATGGTTCTCTCACGTCCATTTCCCTAGCGCCCCCATTCGTTACGTTGAAGTCCGCTTGTATCCACCGTCTTCTCACTGAGAATTCCGATCCGTGTTAATATGAGGGTGGGGAAACCTAGGATGTGCGAACCTCGGAATTAGCATAACGAAAAACTTCGTATCGTATTTTCACTACATGCCTCAAATATGTGCAAACAAACGGGGTGGAAGCACTGACAAGGACTGGACTAAAATAGTGTCAAAATTTCAAATCTCATGTGATTTAACGGGCAACGTCAACGAGAACCTCAGAATGTTCACGAGTTCAGGAATAATAATAGATGTATCAGAATTAATAACCGGAAACTGATATGTGTAAAGAATGGGATGTGTGGTGAAAGCACTTTCTACGTCCCCAAAACCATAGCTTCCCTGCGACGTAAGAGTTGTCTTACCAGTACCACCGGGACTGTTCACACTACCTTGTGAATGTACATATTCACACACTAACTTTGATGTTAGCGGCTAATAGTAAATTTATAAATTTACTATAAGCCGCTAACATCAAAGTTTGTTGGCGTAAGTATCGCAGTTTTATTCGTGGTTGTGTAATTAATCCGATAAGGTTTACGTCCCTCCGTGCAATCCTGTGAAATAAAATACCCAAAACTCTCGATGTAAACAGGAAAATAAAACTCACCGTTGTTAATGAGTACATGTTTTATGGGGTACGCAGAGTTAATTGAATTAGCAGAAACAGTCACAGCAATGAAGTGGAAGTCAAACGACAGACTTTGCTCTTCTGAAGAAACAGAGATTAAATGCAGTTCCAACCTACGGCAGACGGCTTTGACGTGGCCTATCTAACTAGACTCATAAAAATTAGAATTGTAAACCAGACGCGTAAATCAAAAATGTTGTTTGTTACACAGAATACAGCCATTTCGATGTTGAGAAGAGTTTGCACTACGCGGACGCGCCTAGAGAACTATTTTTCCTTGGTGAGTTCCTTTTCGAAGCTGCCACTGTTGTTTTTATGCCAGGTTCACGACATTGTCACCATTATATCGCACAGCTGGTTCAATACTCCCACCGACTTATTATCTTGGAAGTGTAC
>LUCH01018120.1:0-18159 GCA_013368495.1 Paragonimus heterotremus
TTGCGGAGTAAGCATACAGTGATCTCAATAGATTCAGATCACTGTATGCTCACTCTGCAAGCAGGGTGAGGGTTTATGGACAACTGTCTCGGGCGTTCGTTCTGAAACCACTTCTTTGATATCTTGGTGTACACACAAATGTTAGAAGTCATGTATGAGAAGCATCAATCACACGTCTGTGAATAACATTCGGCAGTTTGGGAAATAAAACTACAACCAAGTTGTTGGAGGCCATGACAATCATTAGGCGGGAAGACAGTATCATCGACCGTACATCTACTGACTTTTACTGTGAATGACAGAGTGCTGTGTTGTTCTCGCTCTGGTTTACCTGTGGCCGAGTGAATAAAACACGCAAAGTTATCATTCGGACATACGCACTTTGGAGCAACCATCTGGGCTCGGATCATGTTGTTGTACGTGCCAGTTTTGTTTTGCCATTTGCCCAGAGGTCGTACACTCGCAAATTTAACACAATTAACTGGCACTCCACGGAGGAGATTGTAAGGAACGTTCACCAGGAAGAACTGGTGATCAACCAGACCATGTAGACAACGGGACCCGATTAGTCAGTTATTGCGTTCCAGACGGCCTTCCGCCAGAAGCACAAGTAGCCTTGGAGCTCAAGTCGTTGAAGCATAACGAGGCCCCTGGTCCAAATCTCCCTTCTCCTTCTCTTTTTAAGGATGGTGGGTAGAGATTAATATCAGAACTGACAGAACTCATCCGGACGATTTAGCAAAGTGAAGATATACCTCCTGGTTGGTGCTTATCAACAGTAATTCAAAAAAGCGATCCGAAGTCTACGTGACAATCATAGGAGGATGACTCTAGTGTCTGTTGACTAGCCCCTATTGTTCTGCCCAGTTACATAACCTTCTTGGATTATTATGGATGTGTGGTGTTCAATGCATTGGTAGCTTTTTTGAAAGACGGAAGTCCTGAGCCAGTATTACGGATAGTCTTTAAGAATCTGATAGTGTACCCCCAGAACGGAAGCCGGCTGCAATCCATTAACTATCTCAGTTGGTCAGGCCTCACGACTGATGATCAGACTACGCCTCAGTATCTTATAGATATCCTTTCCAGAAAGGACTTGGCATGTGAAAAACCATGCGGAATATTCCATGTGAAGCCGAGTAACTCCAGGGGCTCCCCTGAGATTCAACGTCTGTCTAACCTACTAACCACAGTGTTGCATACAACAGTACCTGCTTCATGTATGGCCAGTGGATTTTTGGGTCCGAAAGCTGTTAAGATTTTCGAGGTTAGGACTGGTAAGAATGCATTCTGAGTTAATCTGGTACGTGTGTTTTACTGACGGCCTAGGCAGTTCCTCAACAACCGTCGTAGTCGGTGAGATAGCTGTCCAGTGGAAATACTAACAAGACGATAAACCACTAATGCATAATCTGAATCAAGGCATGTGCTCCAATAAGACCGACAGTTGTGAATAAACGACGCCACTGTGTGGTCTATTTGAGACCAGATCAAATTCGACGGAGGGACCCAAGTCTAACGACGCGCAGTACGTCCAAAACGAATGTTGGTTAGAAATGGCTTGTGATCGGCGTACAGTTGCAACAGTTGCCCACCATGTGATGGGATGCCAGTCCAACTATGTCAGCTAATCGAAACCCGGCCTTACCCACACCGCCCACTTTGGCCTATAGACATCCGGCCAAATTTACTTTAGAGCTATGAATCGACCACAGGAGAGCAGCTAAGTCCTCAGCAACGATGTTACTATGGTCAGTTGGGGCTTAAGTAGACAATAAAAAGATTTCCGAAAGTGTAACGTCTACAGCTGTTTTTAACAGAACTTGTCAAAAAACAGCACGGCCCACTGATAATAAGAATCTACTTTGCCAACACGGCTGCGGTCGTTGTGTTGGGGGCTATATCTAATCCAGCCCAACTAATAGCAGCGGTCGTTAGGTCACTCAAGGTATACTGTCAGGAGTAGACGGTCTCCGAAAAACAGCAGCCGATGACTTTCAATAAGCCTAACGTCCCACCGTGGACAGTCTGACAAATTATGTCTGAGTGCGAATATTGAAAACACTTACAGTCATTCGCATTCTGTGTGCAGACAAATGTCGAATGACACCGGAGGCTGCGTGCTATGAGATTGGATTTACCAGAACAGTATTTATGTGTTAAAGTAAACCCGCAGGGGGTCTGTGAAGCGAATAGAGAGATAAACTGAGTGGGGTGGTGGAGGGAGGGTCGGCAGAGGCATGTTTTCGCCTATCCACCATGCTAAACGCAGCAGTTAGGGCATCCTGGTTTATAGTGCAATACCGTCGAATTGGTATAGAGTTAGTAGTGGTCCGAGTCTGAAATGCTGCTAGAAAACCCATACCTGAACAGAACGCTTAAGGTTCTCACCTAAAGCTTTCGGCCCAAAAGGTCTCACAGCAAGGCAGCAGAAGAAAAGCAGTGAACCAAGACTAACGTCAAGTTTTCCGGAAGACGTCAGTCTTCTTCCAAACCTTAGTCCGGAGGACCAGAGGACTAATTCGACAAACTCCTACCTATTGACCCGCCAAGCGTGAATGGATATGTCGTTGTGACCATTATGCCGTTCAGTCCGGGCAGACAAACAAACGAAATGCGCGAGCCGCCACGATGCGTCAAGGTTCCGTCATGTTGTCATGGAGTCCATTATCTTTGTGACTGCCAAAACGAAAGGATATTTGATCACAGCAAATTAGGCAGTACAACCAGAAAGGTTGATCGGAGGTTTCAATAGATAAATGACTCGAACAACTTCCATTCTATAAGAAATCACTCCTAATGAGTAAAGGATGATTGCTACCGACAGACTGCAGGATGATGCTAGCCGTTTTGCAGCACAACCCGTAATAAAACAGCTACAAACAGGACACCATGGCTTGTAGTTTATTTACCGGGAATCGACAGCCGGACTGAACACTTGGTTCAGACTTGCAAAATTTGCGCAATGGCAGCGAAAATGCCCGTTGAGTCGGAACCACACTTATAGCCTAAGGTCTCGGTTTCATCAGGATTTTGTAGATGCCTGTAATTATTAACAGTTAATGCACACTGAAAACGATCAGAAGCTTGTTTTAGGCGAATAGCTACAACAATAACAACCCTTTCTCATTCCCAAAGACTATTTCCCCAAATTGGTGTCTCGTAGATTCTAATTATCAGCAGTGTACCACCGTTCGGTTCGCTGAATTACTGAAACTTTGTATCAGCACTAACACATATTATGTACTTACGGCAGCGTCATATTACCTACAGTCCAATTGTGTTCGCCACCCAATTAGTCGTTTCTTCATCAACCCCAGAAAGCTTTTTTGACTTCTGATAAGCTACTGTCGTTACAACGGTGTTGCGAGAGAGTTTTCAGTGCACTTTTGTTTAATCACTAGTATAAACGTGTTTGTTTTACTAGCGGTTACCAGTCCACTCACGCTGGGTCAATAGATATCCTTTTGGGTTGACTGTCTGATCGGCCACGTCTGTAGTAAACATGTCACAGTCCTTCTGGTCTCGTACTGAGTGACACAAACCAATATACGTCACCACACTTTGTATTCAGACTCCATACGTTTGGTCCGACAGTAACACAGCGTGGGTAAGTCCACACCGACGATCTGATAGCTCAAAGCTACTTGACCTGTAAGGTTAAGGCGGCTTAATGTAAATTGCGTGGTTTCCTATTCAGGAGAAAATTACTACAACTGGAAGAGTTATTGTCCAATGTTGACCCCCAGGATATCATTCGCATTAAACCAAGGAACCACTAACAAACCGTAGCGAACACTACTCCAACGCAGACATTTTGGAATATAGTATTACCCTGTTAAAGTGAAGTAAAAAACGTGAAAACTGTCATCAGGACCCCTGGACAAGAAAAACTTACCATAAAAGTAGAACCAAACTTTGTTCCTCTGGCGACAGCATCGGATTTTGGTTAGCAACATCGCAGCTGAAAACTACCGTGTTTAGCAGAGTGTCATCGTTTAACGACACAATCTGGATGGTGGAAGTAGACTTGTAGTTAGTAAGAAAAGTTCACCTTGGGGAGTATCGGTGCATCATATGGAACAGATCCGTTGAGATCATGTGTACGATGAATCTGTATCCATAGATTAGCCACGTCTGTTTTTTGAAAGCGAGTGCGTTTACCAAGTGCCCCTGTAAGAAAGAACAAGCAAAACTGGTGGGCAAACAAACCGACATACCGCTGAAATTGATTGTTAGCTGCAAATGGTTTGAACACCGTTCGGCAAAGTCATTCGCGATTTCATATCGATAATAAAACACACTTAGGTAAGCTGACAACAAAAGGTAACAAGTTTGTTCTTCTTGAGCCACACCGTTGTGTAAGGAAAGTTCTGATTCACCTGACAGAAATGAAGATTAGGGTAAAATAAGCGCCTATCAGTTACATGCTTCGACCAAATCTTGAAATTCTTGATCAAGTTGTTGAGAACGCTCCTGACCGATTAAATATTGGTGAAGATATACACATTTAAGGGAAAAAAGTAAATACGGAAATAACTTTGGAAGTGAAAAGATCAGCGCAAAGATTTGAAGGTTTACCAGTGTCTTCGAAATTTCACACATCCGCTTTGAAATTCGTTTGCATAGCCAAAATATTCCCAAATGCTTTGCCTGTTGAAACGGGACCTCACCCTCACAGACTAGAGCTGCTGCAGCTGGATTATCCAGTTTTTCAGACCCAACAATGTCAGCATCATTGTCACGACCTCCAAGAAAATTGATCGAGACAAATTTGCACAATAGGTAATCAACAAAAGCAAAAACCGAGATTGATCTACGAGAGAGTAATTAGTAGACGATCCAGTATACCGTTCTAGTAAAATATTTATGAGCTGTTCATCGGTAAGCTGATCGACAGCGATTTCGGAAAAAATCGACCGGATTTTTGTCAACATATCATGAACTTTCAGATGAGTTCGCAAACAGCATCACGTGACAACTGTTCGGTGATAAGTCAAATGGCTGACTAGTGGAAAATCTGTCAAAAAGTTACAAAACAACTTGTGAGGTGTTATGAAATCCAATACATTAAAAAGCAGGTCATCTCAATTGCATTAATGATCACCTTCAACATTAAAACTCTGGTTCGAAAAATACTCCGAAAGATGGTGCATCAATCGTCAGCCCAACCAAATAAAAAGTTGAAATGGCTGAGAAGGGTCTGGATAGTTACATATCCGTCAGTAGTATTCAGTAAGTACAGTGTGATATAAAGACCATCTCGTACATCCCGGTCTTGCTAATCGATTGCATACTTGAAGTAGCACCACGCTGAATTGAAGGTATCGTGTAGTTCCCTCCTAAGCTAAGTCCTTTCTTGATCTGGACAATCGGGAAGTGCCATTCTCGTACACCAAATGAATATGTAATCGTTCTGACATGAAAACACAGCAGTAAATCTGTCGGACTTCAGTCACCGTTCACCACAACATAACCAAGAAAATATTTACCAAAAGAACCCGAATAAGAAGACAATGAATGAAGTAGATGCAGGAATACTGTGCTGTGAAGACATACAGAACAATACTATCCTAGGGTACTATCTCGTGAAGCATTGTTTGATCTGCTGAAACATGGCAGGTGTACGTATCTGCGGCATAAGAAATATTAGCAGATATTTCTCCGATATTTTATATACATATATTATATATATATATATATAACGCGACAAAAGATGGATGAAGATGTAGGTGTGCCGCAACATGAGAAGAAAAAGAGGAAAGATGTACAAGTAAGGGAAAAAGATATTGTAAAGATGCACATCAAGATTTGCAACATGAACGCCATTTAACCTCCTTCGTCATATCAAATAGAAATCTCCATTAAAGGAGGTTTTGCCCTTTGGAAGCTGGCTATGAAAACTGGCGAAAGTTAAAATCAAAAAGTCCATATTAATGTTCTAAGCACCCAGGAATTACGTGTGTATCTCAAAACTGTTAAAATGAATTATTTCTCCATCCTCTGTGCTCTTTAAGGCAAACACTAAGAGGCACTTAAAAAAACACAAAGTATACGCATGACAGTAAAAATCACTCCGTGAGTTAAAAAGCATATGTAAGTACAATAGTTAATTATAACTACAAATATAATAGAATACAATGCATGAGTAAAACAATGTGAATGATTTATTAGGCCATTGCAGTCAATACAAGCTCAGTTTAAGTTTATAGAATTGTGGGTAACTTCACGCGTTCTGAACATTATTACACACACAATATGATCATGCGACTTTAGCCAACAACCAGGGGGCAAGTAGAACCCTACTGAAATAGGCGTCACTGTCATCATCATCATCATCGTCGTTTTCAGCGTTCAGCCGTATCCTTAGGTAATATGGTTCCGATTGCCGTTGATCCTGACAATGGTCTATAGAGTAGTAAAGTAATAAATAAGTGCAAGTGTAAGAACAGCGAAAAGGAAAAACAATTGAGCATCACAAAAAGTCAGCAACTTTGTGGATACAAGCTCGTCATCAGCTGCAACCTACCACTATATCAGCGAGTGCTTTCATCCAGTAATGTAGACGGTCGCAAACCCCTCAGCCAGGTAAATTGCACCTAACAACTTAAGTTGGATGGTCAAGGCCCTCATAGCCGGTAACTACGTCATTGCTTGACCACTTTGCGGCCTTTTTTTTACAACAATCAGCGACAACGGTGAACAATGCACGGCGCGACAGACGCTCAGGCCATAAACGAAGTATGTGATCCAACCGGCTAAAGCTGTGCATTACTATTGCTTTGGTTATCGATCGTGAACGTCAACATTTCCTGTATACGGGCCAGTGGTCTGTCACGCGACTAACAATCAGTCCATTTGGTGTTGGCTAGCTGGAGATCAAATATTCAGAGTCCAGAAGCATAAGTCTCACGAATGGACCATGTGTCTGATCCGCAGAGCAAAATTGAGCAGGCTAAAGGCCGTTGTGATTGGTTGACTGATTATTCGGCCAGTTCAGACAACAATATTTCACCACCACCTCTGAAAGCTGTTGGAGAAGGAAGGTTTGGACTAGGTGTTTTATTACGTTTCAATACTTCAAGCTTCGAAGCCACTTCGACTGTTTGCAGTGTCATCACTAACCAAACAATCTCCATCACAGCCGAACGAACGGGTTCGGCCCGGTTGGACTGTTCCTCAAAGTGCTCAGCCCACTTGTCTTGTCGAAAGGTCGTAAATTCATGAGCTACCTTTTTCATATTAAGTTTCACTATCGACGGCCAGTACAACTACAAAGCAGAGGGAACAGCAACCAGCTATTTCAAGACAAAAATGCATTTTTAAAAAATCAATTTGGCTCATGACAAAATAAGCCCACAGTTCAAACGCAGACCCTTCGTAAGCTTGCGTTTCAGTTCACGGGGGTCTCTGTCGTACTCGGAGCCATGGAGGGTCAAATATTTTTAATCACAAGTTTTCTTGAACTAGCAGAAACCCATTTCTATCGTATATGCAGTGTTGCTTTGGAACAGACTTCTTCGCAAAAGGTACGCATAGCTGTCGAGACTTCTGTCCAAGTCTCATTTGGATCGCTCCAATGTTTTGAACAGGGCAGTTTGGTCACCGGTGTTGTTTAGCAAGCGTTTCCTATGCCCTCGTGGCTCAATTTTCAACTGACTACTTTGTGTTGGTGAATTGACGGCAAAATGACAGAATACGAACAACAACATGGTCTGAGTCAAGGTAGCTACCCTATGACAATCTTTAGTGGAGGTGCGCTATCGCTAGCTGACCGCGATGTGATCAATTTGAGTCCATGGGTGGACTACAGAAGGCGGCCCTCATGTGACTCACTGTTGTCGTTTGTGTTGAACCGCGTAACTCGAAATATTGAGTTCATGTGATGCGTACAATTATCACAGTCGATCACTATTATCAGTGTGTCGCGCCCGGATACCAAATATACCACCCAGCGATCTCTCCTCTGGAGTAAGAAGGCTGAATTGTGGGTTCACATCACCAGCAAGCACAATTATGTCCGGGTAAGCAGCTTGCTCCAGAACACCAAGGAAGGCATCGTAGAAGGCGTTCTTGACGGTAACTAAACTAATGTTTTGTGCAGAAATGACAAATAGGAAACGCCCCTCTGGTCTGTCCACAGACTTTTGCGGCATATAAACGACCATTCACTGGGATTGAGTATACCACGCTTTGTTTTGCTTTAGAGCTCAGTACAATACCCAATCCAACTTGACCATAAAATTCAACTTTAACATCACCACAGACCCTGAGAAAGGACCGCCAATCCACAGCATTAATTAGGGACGAATTCGGGTGGGTAATGCTAGTATTGTAAAGGTGCGTTTCGGAGACAGCATATATCCAGTTCGGACTCGAGACAGTGCTCGTCAAAGAAGCCTGCCGATCTATTCGTCGGACAGCGTGGACAATAAAATTGCCAACATTTACCAGCTTATTTAAACCGAAAAGAGGAAAGTTAGGAGCAAAAGGGGAAGAAGGTGAAAATGAACGGCCCGGCCCGTCAAAGCAGCAATCAATTCTGACACTTCCATGTTATTGTACATTTGATACTGACGAGTCAATACGAAATTCTTGCATCTACCAGTTTTCGTGTTCTAACTGCTATGTTTAAACTGTTCAAAGGGACCAATTGTTTCAAACTTTCGTTTATGTCGCAAAAGTGAGTCGGATTGAGAGGCTTCATCCGGAGTTTTGATGCCAAAACTATACCTGTGAGACAACAGGAGACAGGGTTCTCTTGAGAGATCCTACCCAGAGTTAATGACTTAGCAGTCCAATTTACTTGGTAATGAGAGGCTTGTCTACCTCGAGGAAGCAACAAATAACAGATCGACGTCTGACTCTGGTCACTGCTGTGCGCAATGGATGTATGCGAAGCTACACCGGGCTTTCGAATTATATATATATATATATATATATATATATATACTTGAATGATACCAAAAGTTTTCCGAACGTACTGGACAATACACCGTCGGCCAAAATCAACCACTGGGCGGTCGGAGTGCTATTTTGTCTGAGGATACGTTGTCAAGTCCCCTTCTTCTTTATCCGAAAGAGGGCAGTATCGAAACTATGAAAATGGCTTATCTGTATACTCACATGATTGTGTCCCACTACCAAAGCACCCATACACGGTCGACAGTAAGACATAAATTTGAGTGTAACAGGTTTTCGTTTGACTGCTTCATAATGGTATGTTTGACACAGCTGTATCTGGAAGGATCAAAGTCCTGGTCAGCAAAGTTCTTCGGATAAATGAAGTGCATAGGTCTGACCACCAAGTCTGGGAAAGAGTAAACGTCACTCTCAAGGCCTTCATGATTGGGACCCGAGTCAGTGACCACCGTGCTGTCGATTCCTATTCCACCATTTGTAAACGAAGAAATACAAGAGCATTATGAATTGTGATAGACAAAATCTATCTGTCCCACAGTTACACCCGCGAAATTCGTTATTGCTGACATGGTGTTTCCACTACGCCTCGATAATGCGTTGAAATCGACGTTTGCACCAGCTCTGTTTTATTGACTGTTCAAAGCCAAGGAAGTGAAAACGTTAGAATCGAGTTAGTTCTGAATTCAGCTTACCTTATAAGGACATCATCTATTCGGAATGGCGCAACTGATGAACAACAGAAAAGTGGATGCACGGCCTTGAGGCAACTGGCTTGTTGGGTCACATAAGACATGCAGCCCGATAAAGATATCGGCCATAGTCACACGGTTGTAGTATATGGACGGGTGGGCTAACTCACGGTCACCGCGCGCGTCCCCAGGCTGTGAATTGAGGGATGGTCTTAAGAGTGAGAGCTAAATGTGGAATAAACGGGGTTCGCACGGTGAATGGGAAGCCGCGGATAATCAGCGGTAAGACTACCAGAACGTGGTGGATTCACGGTTGGCAGCCGGATCTCTAATAAAATGCCACATAAGATCTTTGGCGGCATGATGTCATTGCGTGTTACTTCGCCATAAAAAGGTTTCAGATACCTCCAACAAGAACACGGGCTCCCGGACAGTATACCTTCTGTCTGGCGTGCTGTCCGTATGACGTACAGACATCTCCAGTCTACGCTAACTATGGGCAACTTTCAAGGAAGGCGTAAAAATCGCCCAGGTGACCACCGGCTTCGGCAGGTACGCAAGGTTTGTTGGGTACCTTGAGTGGCTAGGGTCCAATGGAAGGGTATGTGAACTAATTTGCTTACCGGCACCTTGTAACTGGAGGGAAACGTAATAACACCCCTGTCAGTCTTGGATTCCATGGCTGGACAGCTCCATTTAAACAGATCCGACTTCGTTTATGAATCTTTGGACCACTGCGCTGCCTCTGCCTCAATCCTTAGCACGGTGTATTGGGTATCCTGGATTGATAGACTCTATTCGAAAGACCTATGAACCGAACCACTAAAAGTCACGTGCCCCTAATAGACTGAACCTACTGCTCCACTCATCTGCTTCGTGGGTTAGGTTTTTTTTAACCAAAGACTATGGATGGGGTCTATCGAACCAACTTTCTTTTTCCGCACGGGCAACATAGAAATACACTGCTCTCACAATTATGAACCTACAGACGTATGGTAATTATGAATTTTGTCTCAACTTCTTGTCGTAACTCTCTAGCCAAGATGTCGGCGGTCGGTTTTGTTCCCATTTCACTCTACCACACCAAGCCAATTTGCTCTGTTTTATTTCATTTGTTAAATAACTCCTTACTTGGTGACCCCCAATCTCGTTTTTAGACACACCAAAGATTTATCTCATTTGCTGCTTACGACTGAGATCGCAGCTAGAGTGATGGTGTGTCAAACACCAAGGTTTCTTTTCTTGGAAGACACACTTACTCGTCACCCGAAACACCAGTTAAACTTGCCACCCTCAATGTTCCAACATTTATGCAAATGGGTCAGCAGGCAGTCCTTGTATGTACTCTGGAGACGTACGCCATCGATACTTTTCTTGCTGAAACACGACCTCAGGATTTCAAATTAATATTACAACTTCAATCTTCGTGAGCTGCTTCACTAAGCGCGTGCAATGTGTACTTTCTGGAGGTCATGCAGCCCACGCCACGGGCCAAGCTGGTGTTGGAACTGTCCTAAGCGCACATGTAGAGAAGTCGCTGCTTGACTGAATACTCGTCATTAGCAGACTTCGTGTTGTCAGACTCAATGGGAAGGTTACAGCATCGATAGACGCTCACCATAAACGTTACTTATCTGTTGTTGCAGTATATGTCCATACATACAATAGTCCAGACTCAGTGGAAGATTATTTTCATCACCAGCTCACTGACTTTCTACACATTGCGCGACGCATGGACATTGTAGTGTTGGTTGGAGACTTGAACGTTCATGTAGACCGGCCAGACGCTGCTGAGTGTGACTTAGGTGGCTCAGATTCTTATGGTATTCGTCAAACAGACAACGGTGAAAGTTCGTTGCAGCTTCGTGCTGATAAGAGTCTGTTTCAGGCAAGTATCAATTTTCGACGTTCTAGGCGTTAGTGCAACACATGGCGACCTCCATCGCCGAATCAATCATGCAGCAAATTGAACACACTGGCAACTAAATATACAGTCTTCTCCGCTAGGTGTACCGTGTTCTTCTTCTTGCGACGTCGCATAGTCCTTTCTACCAATCGTTCCGGGTAATCATTTTGCAAAACTATTGTGCGTAGGAAGGGCAGTTCATCGGAAGTTGTATCCCTCATGGCTCCAACAGTCAAACAGTTTGTGAAATTTCTTTCTTGCATTTGAGGAACAAAGCTTCTGAAATGGATATGCTGTTCATCACAGGTCTTTTTTCTACAGACCTTTTGTTGAACAGATCCATCAGCACGGCGCCGGATGAGTAGGTCCGGGGACGTTAGTTCGTCGTTACATTCAACTTTTAGTGAAACTGTCACGTTCTTGTGGGCCGAGTTGACACTAATGAAGATACCGGTTAGGTTAGCAGTTTCGCCAATCACACAGGACGTCATCCACCTATCGCTTGTAAACAGTACGTCCATGAATGGCTTCTTCCAGCTGATCGTCTTCAAGCTTTGCAATGAAGATATCTGCAAACAACAACACCATCGGAGATCATATCGCCACACCATCCATTTGTCGATCTAATTCCCCGTTGAATTTGAATTGTACCTTGTGGTTACAAAGGTACAACAGCTGCTTCAGTTATGTTGAGGGTATACAGATATGTAAATCGTTGACCACAATATAATCAAACAAAATCTGTCGTCTCTTTCAGTGGAACATTTGTAAACAAGGATGATACGTCAAAAGAAAGCATTTGCTGTCGGGTTAAGTTGAGCCTTTGATTGGGCTAATGAATCCAAAAGTCCCGTAAGCTATGGTTTGACAACTTCTGTCGGATGGGTTTAAGGAGATAACCATTTAGCAATCGAGTGACGTGGTGAGTTGCATTTGTCCAGAATAGGTCGAAGAGGCATACCTGCCCTGTGAACTTTTGGTGAACCATATGGTTTGGGACCTGTTGTTCCAGTGGGTCGGATAAGTTCAAAAGTTGAGAGGTCACTTGTTTCGTTTTGTTTCATGGAACGTAACATTCTCGATAGTGCCTCTATGTCAGGGGTTTTGTCTTTTTCATTCCTTACCTTCTCGGATTTGGTCTCCTTATCCAGCATGGTCCGCATCTTTTTTACGTTACCTATCTTATCAAGTAGAACAATTCCAGCACCTTTATCTGGATTACAGAGAACAGTCTTTCCATTTTCCCTCAGATTTTCGGCTGCTGAGATGTTCTTTTGTTAACAGCTGTTTTGAGAGAGAGGACAAGGTTCCCCCGTAAGTGTCCTGTTGACAGCGGAAAAGGAAGCACTGTATATTTAGTTGCCATTCAAAGGTCAAGTGCCTCCTGAAACAATCACTACAAAAATTAACATTGTCATCAGCAAGACATTCTATGCTGCCAGACTGCGCGTATATTGCAAACCTACCCCAAATTTGTATCTACGGTTAAAATATAAAGTGCCTGTTTCTGCGGCTTTCCTTTGTGTATACTCATTTACTTGTTTCTGTGGAACTAGCTACGTGGGTCGCATGCCCAGGCGCTTATCTGAACGTATACATGAGCATCATCCAACCTGGATCAATAGCGGAGTCACCTTGTCGATTCGTACCATATCATCAACCCGGCCTCTTCTTTCCGTCCGATTTACCGAGTCAAAGGTGGCCAGTGAGAAGCCATGAGATGCCGAATTTTGGCTACAGTTGAGGTGATCAGAATCCGACTTAATAACCCACCCTTGTGCGCACAGAAGCGCTTTGTTCAGGTTTTGCGGTTGTCATGGCCTACCACCTACATCATGATCGATAAAATTGCCACGGCTTCAGTCACGTCATAACTGTGAAGTAATTGTATCAAAACGTTCTCCACATCTGTCGGCGACGTATTTGACCTAAATTGAGCTGGCTACTTGCTTTTTTTCGTTTTGCCCTGAAGACATTATTTGGCCTGATGGTGTTCGCGACACCGTTTTTATGGCCTACTTTCTTGAGACCCTCCGCTAACCATCTAGAAAGCCATCTGAGAACACAAGTCTCGTAATGCAACGTTCCGGCTAATGCTTGACGAACTGTTGGCTTGTTCCAGCATGCACTAACGAGCGTGTATTGCGGTCGTGCTGCTTGCTTCAATTTTAGGTCAACCGCTCTAACCTGGTCAAACGGTCATGCTTTGTGGGGGTCAACCGGATCGAAGTGACTATAATAAATAATATTCTTGATAGCATCACTTTAATATACTTCTTTGATGAGTTTTATATCAGTTAACCTGTCAATGTCTTATTTCCGTCCTGCAGCTAAGGCTACAACTCTCCCAGTGTGTCGCTAGCTTGACCGAATTGAAATCACGAAATTAACATTGGACTGCCCGTGGAAGATCTTAAAGAATTATCATTGTTCTGCACAAGCAATAGCCAGTTTCAGTTTAACGGAGAGCTATACCGTCAGATTGACGGTGTTGCTATGGACTCTCTATTGGGACAAGTTCTTGTCGATATCTTCATGAGCATGCTTGAAAACAACAAGTTGGATAATGTGATTAAAGAAACATGCTATTACCGAATGTATGTGGGCGGTATATTTTGCGTAGTAGACAGCTTAAGAGATCCGCAAAAACTACTGGGTATTTTTAATAAGGCTCACACCAACATTAAATTCACTTTGGAGAAAGAACTTAATAGACGAATGTCCTTTCTTGACGTGGCACTGATACACAGAGCAGATGTTTCACTACAGAGGAAGGTATTTAGGAAAAAACATATATTGGTCAATACCTGCACTTCCATAGCTACATATCGGTCACTTTCAAACGTGGTTTGATACGTTGTCTGACGAACAGAGCAAAGAGGATCTGTACAGATGACACGATAGAGAAGGCACTGAAGAAGTTACGAGAGATTTTTGATACTAACGCCTACCCAGAGAAGTTCATCAACAGCAACATGCAGGATAGACAATCGCGACCTTTAGTGGACATTGCCGATAAGAAAAACGTCTATTTATGGTTGCCATTTAAGGGTGAAGCAGCGGCACAGTTGATATCACGTCAGATCATCAATACTATCAACACGACTTATTATGCCGCTAGCTCTGTTGGCACATTTCACTCACAACGAACAGTTCCACTGAATTTGAAACGTAACATGCCTAATAATGTTGTCTCTTTTTATCTATTCATTTGATTGTTACTGTGGTTCAGCACACATAGGTTGCAATACTGGGCGTTTATCTGAAAGAACCCGTGAACATTGCCCCACTTAGCTTCACTCCGGGATAACAAAACGCACCAATACATCCATTCTGGCCCATTTGATTGATTGTAATCAACACATAGACAGGAAGACAGCATTCTGTACCGTCTATCGGGTCCCGGCCACCTTGTCGCGAAAGGTCAAATGCCACATTCTGTCGATAGCCGAGGTGGTCACAATCCGACTACGTCACCTGGATTTGTGTGTGCATAAACAATTCTTTCAAACCCTGAGGATTCCTTGACTGAACACGGTAGTTCAACTCGTGAAACAATTTGTCCCCGTCCCATTGTCCCAGCCTGATTAACACTGACCAACTAGAACCAAATTCGTTTGTGTCCCTAATTACAGTGAAGTAGTGTTAAAATTTTATCTGATTACATTGCTCCTTCATTAATCTGTGATCAATAACATTGTAACTCCTCACTTAATTTTATATAACTGTACTAGCCAAAGAGGAGAATTTAGTGAAAACGGTCTGTTTAATAAACTTTGTTTTTCGTGAATGCTACGGGGATTTTCAATTATCTGAAAGCATTTTAAGCCTTGCAAACACGCGATGAAAAGAAGCTGTCTGCATTTCAGTCTGCTAAGTGAGACCATGCAGTTTGAATTGAGTTTGAATCGGCACCTCTAAGCCGATGACCCTCTAAAGAGTACAAGTTTATGGATATCAGCCTTTCTTCACGCGGCTTATTTTCCAGGCCTTAGTGGCACGGCGTTGCAATTTTCAAGAAAAACTCGTCTTTTGGGGATACGGCGGCCAGATCACGGCTCTGTTCTCTAGACACGGTCGAACGGAACTGTTACAAAGAAGCTGGAAATAACTGGAGTTAAATTGGCCGAAAAAACACTGCAATAAGGCCATGATGTTACTGGCCTTTTTTGTATTCATTTTGACGTTCGATGAGCTCGGAAGAGTTTGCGAAACAATGTTTCCTAAGTTCTCGACAAGAACTGCCTGGGGAGGGTTCCCGTCTAAGTAATACATGGTGTTCAGAAAGTTGCGACTGTGGGCAACTTTATACTTACAAGCATTAAAGTCCAAATGGTTCACTCGGGACCAACCAAACAGAATGTTTAGGTCCCTCTGTAGAATAAAAGCATCGTTGGTAGTGTTTACGGTACGCAAAATTTTGACATCGTCAGCAAACGGTAATATCAAATATCAATATAATATCAATATAATATCAAATACAAAAGCGGAGTAAAGACTGAACCTTGGAGAAACACAGTGAGGTTAGGCTTGCAAGTACACAATGCACCATTTACGCACACCCTATACAGACGATTAGGAAGATATGACTCAAGTCACTAAAGGCGGCTGTTTCGTACTCCACGATGGGAAAGCTTATCGATTAAGAGAGCACGGTCGACAAGGTGAAATACCTCGGCAAACACGTGGCATGACATCAATGTCATTATCTTGATCAACTGCACCGGTATGTAACAACCTGGAGATTTCACTGGCATGTCTGCTGTATGATGTGTAAAATAGTTCCAACACCCACAGTTGCATACTGCACCTAGGGTGTTAAGAAGGTTCGCATGATTTATGCTGCCCGATTGTTTGTCTGCATGCTAATTGACCGTGGCGCGCACCTGAACACGTGTGTGTCACTCTTCCGGTTTACTCGCTCGTCAACGATCGGTCTCTAGCCTCCCTAGCTGATTTACATGTCGGTGCCATTTCTAGCGTTATAGGAAGCCTTTTGTATATTCCGTGTAATAAATATCCGCTCTTTTCTCTTAACGGCCTCCTTACATTTCGCGTCTAGTAAATTCGTACCTGGTAAAACGATTTGGTGCGCCGTGCACTAAAGGTCTGCTGATCAGTGGCTATCGGCTAATTTGTGATATGCGAAGTCTTGGCGAAAACCGTGCAGTACAAGGGAGAAGTCATGAGAGGTGAGGTACTTACAAAGCGAGTAAGATAGGAGCGTCTCTAGAGTTTTCAACAAGCTCCATAGAAAGGCAATTAGTTTGTCATCACTGGGACAACTAAGCTCACCAACCTTGAAGATGGGTGTAATTCTCGCCAGGTATCAGCTGCTGGGTAGTCCTCTGGGGGAGAGGTTGCGTAAACAGTAAACTAAATGGACCAGTAAGTTGTTTAGCCGCTTCAGGCAAATCCAGGTGGGCTGTCGCTGAGGAGCCTGAGTTTAGCCGACACTGCCGTGTAGAAAGTGTTATATATATATATTGCACATACCTTGCCTTATTTTCATAAACAGTCTACATCAGATATCTTTGTGCCAAATGAAAACCACTTGTTTGGATTGATTAGACCTACCAATACACTTCTGGTGCGCACGTCTCGTCTTTTTGGTGCTCCTGCTCCGCCTAGATCAGAACCGCCTATAACGAGTTATTCATCGACCGCCATTTGGGTTGACTATTTGTGCCCATACCTTTGTATAAAGTTAGTGACCAACAGTATCCACAGTGTTACTAATCTTAGTACCAAGGCGGAGAATTCATGGCGACTGCGCAGAAATGTTGCTGCAAAACTCAACGGGGAATTCGGCCGCCTTATTACCAGAGCTATAAGGGCCACAGGGACCCCAACTGTAGTGGACAAGTAGGTATGCGTTAGAACCTGGTCCACTAACAATTTAAAACACTCTTCCTGATGAGCAATCAAAACGTAGTCTCAACGGGCAACGAACTAAAGAACACAGTGAGGGTTTGGAAACAAGCTGTACATTTCCAGCAATGTTTGGAAATGTGGCAAGTAGTTAGCTCTAGCCTAGTCTGGGACCAACGGAAGTAACCGAGAAAAGGAAAAAAAGAAACGCGAGATGGGCCACAGTTCACTCGGCGGTACTCGAAAGTGCGCCGAGCGAAAACTGCGCGGAACCTTCGAGTGCGTTGAACAACGCTCGAAAACGTTTGGGTTAAACGGCCTTGAAGAATGGTATAGCGGATGAGTCGTTAGGAACAGGGCAAGCATTCGCTGCGTGAAATTAGTTGCACAACTAAAGGAAGTGGCACTTAGTTCATATATGGAGCGTGATAATCACGATTCCTATAGCAGGCGTGCACAGAATCATGCGTACAAACCAAACAAGCGGGAGAACATAGTTGCAATCGGGATCCTTAGAGAAGCTATACAATCGTTGGTCATTAAACAACTTTCCTCTTGCGAGTTGCCGCTAACACTGATACGCGTGCATACTCTGGTATCCGTCCGGTTTACAACTGATTTGTCTACCAACCAAGCAGAAAATTCGGCTTTTCAAAGTATTTTTTCTCCAGTATGATCATACTGGGTTTCTCTTCGAAGAGAAACAGCCTCAACACACCAACCTGAGCAACACGCCGCAAAATCAACCATGGCGCTCAATTCAAGGTCAAT
>LUCH01018121.1:0-18389 GCA_013368495.1 Paragonimus heterotremus
ACAATCCCAGAAAAGCCTACGACGGTTCCTAGGAATTGTAAATTACTACTGTCGTTTTATTCCTCATTGTTCGAAATTATTGAAACCCCTCACGGATTTGTTAAAGGATAATCCCAAACATTTAATTTTACCACCTCCAGCTAAAGCGGCATTTCTCACAGCTAAAGACGCGTTATCGCAGGTGACGACTCTGGCACACATGCGAGTAGACGAAGATTCCGATCTCATCTTACAGACCGATGCATGTCAATCAGCTGTTGACGCGGTTCTGCAACAAGTTGTGAATTCTCAAGTTCAGCCCTTGTCATTTTTCTCTCGTAAGCTTCAACAGGCGCAAACGCGCTATAGTACCTTCGGTCGCGAGTTGCTGGCTATCTTTCTCGCCATCAAGCACTTTCGTCACGTGTTGGAAGGCAGACGTTCCTGCTTCACATAGATTGGGATTGCCTGTGTGGGTTATTCGGCTGCTGCGTTTTGTACTGAATATTGGCATTTATACCTTCTTTTGCTGGACAACGACCCCACCGATAGCAACAACTGGCTGTTGAGAAACTGTCGGTAAAGCATAGGTACCAAATCACAGTAGAAAGCAACCTTAGTAGTTCTCACTCCGAGGATCCTAATAACTGTCGGGCCGAGAACTCACAATCAAGCAGGTGTTATAATACGCTGCACGGAGTTGAACAGACAATGGAACCCGGAGAAATCCCTGGATTTGTTAGAAGCCAGAAGGAAAATTCCTACTGGCAGTTTATATAACAAGTCCGGGAGAAATATTTGCGTGAAACTGAAACACAGTCTAAGGGCTGACCGTGAGGTTTGGTTAGTGGAAAAAGTTAAGGAAATGGAAACTGTGTTTGCCTCAGCAAACACCGGCAAACTCTTTAAGCTGATCCGTGATACTGGTCCCAGGCGACAGTCTGTCAGTGAAACTATCAGCAAAGCAGATGGCACACTAATTTGTAATAAATTCAGAAGGTTAGAGCTTTGGGTGTAAAACTCTGAAGGTCAATTTAGCTGACCTCTTGCTTGCATTGTGTTTCTGCCACAAACTTGTGACATAGCACCCTGGTCGGTGGATTTGAAACCACCCACTGAGACTGAGGTTCGCAATCACATCTCGGATCTCAAACGTAATAAGCCTGCTGGTCCAGATGATTTAGTGCCGACACTTTTCAAAGAAGGTGGAGAGGTGTTAGTAGAGGCATTAACTCAGCTGTTTCAATTTGTGTGGACGACGGAAACAATCCCTCCATGCTGGAGTCGCTCGATAATAGTTCACATATTTAAAAAGAGAGCCCGGGACTCTTGTGAAAACCATAGGAGGATTAGTTTGACCTCAGTCATTTCTAGGGTTCTAGGGTTCTGACATCCATTATACTTCGTCGACTCACTGCAGTTCGCGAGTTAAACATTACAGAAGAACAGGCAGGGTTTCGCCCTGGGCGGGGATGTATAGATCATATTTTTACCCTTCGTCAAATTCTGGGACACCGTCATATGTACTGCCGGCCAACAATCGCCGTATTTCTTGACTATGAAGGTGCGTTCAATTCGGTGGATCGATCTTTTAGAGTCACTTAAATGCCGAGGTGTACCGACCAAGTATGTGAACATATTATTCGCGCTTTATCTCCACAGTTCAGCTCTGGTTAGGGTTTATGGCAAACTATCTGACAGTTTCAGTACCAGGACTGGCGTATGTCAAGGCTGTCCCCTTTCACCAGTTTTGTTTAATTTCGTCATGGTCAAAATAATGAAGGACTGTCTCCGGCACTCGAATGATGTCGGCGTGGACCTCCTACCTGGTGAAAGACTGACTGATCTTGGTTATGCTGACGATAAGGTGTTGTTGTTTGACAACTTTCAAGCGGCACAAACAACGCTGAACGCAATTTCGCGTTCTGCTAAGTACTTCGGAATGCGCTTTGCAGCCTCGAAATGCAAGGTGGTTCTGCAAAATTGCTGTGATTATGTAGGTTTAATGTTAGATGATGAAGTCATGGAAGTTGTTGACCGGTTTGTGTTGTTGGGAAGCTGCATCAGCGGCGGCGGCGGCGGAGGTGTAGGGAATGAAATAGAGGTGCGTATTTCTAAGGCTATGGGTGTGTTTACTAATCTGAGGTAGTTATGGTGACAGAGAGGTATCTCTCTGAAGCTTAAGGATCGCGTATATAAGACAACGGTGATGGCTGTATTACTTTAGGGCAGCGAAGCATTGCCCCTCGGAGTAGAAGACGTGAACTGTCTTCAGGTGTTTGGCCATCGATGTCTGCGTTCAATCACTCGTATCTGGTGGCACCAACGAGTAAGCAACGAGGAGGTTACGAAGCAGGTGTTTGGCACTGATTGTCAAACGAGTTCTTTTATTCATCCACTACATCTACACAAACTTAGATGGTTAGGTCATGTACTAAGGATACCAGTTAGTCGATTGCTACAGCGAGCACTGTTTGCCGACGCTACGGCCGACTTGCTTAGGATGTGAGGTGGACAGATGATGACCTGGCGTAGACAAATGAAATCGTTCACGAAGGGGTTGGACACTGTAGATAGGGTTTCTTTTCCCCGGCTGGGGCCCTAGCGACTCACAAAGATAGTGGCTTGAGACGTTAGGTGGAATGGCGGCTAACCGAGCTCAGTGGCGTGAATGTTGTCGTTGTTTGTCCGAGTTATCTGTGAAGTGAGTGCACTTAATGACGCAGGGCAGTGAAAGCCGTAAGGAAGCTGGTAAACTGATGACGCCTTACTTTCACCTACAGCTCGGTTGTTTGTTTGCAAGATGTAGGCGTCCTGATGTTGTATGTTTGAATATAGACCAAACTATTTTTAGTAGTTAGGTCCATTCCTCTCCTTTTCTTTCTCTTCTCTCTTCCCATATAACGCTTTTATTTCCTTCGCGGTTGTGTGGCAGTTAAGCATCAGTGAAAACCACTTATGTATTGCTATCTGTGATTAACTTTCGCAGACGGAAGTCCTCGATTCGGTAGATATTTTTATTCAGCAGACTTAATGGCAATAGCCATGTGGTACACTCCAGTGAATAAGATGGACGGATACTAATGGAAATACCTAGATGATTAATACGAAAAATAACTTCGTGTGATAGGCACAACAAGTATGTACAGCGTCGGAATTTGTGGGATGAACAGATACATTGAGAGTTAGCCGATGAGCACTACTGCAAACGCCGATAAGACGTATGACAACTATGCGCTGAAGTTGGGTAAACACACACCTGGCACAACAGTGCACAATCCTGTTCATATCCTCCAAGCGACTCAGGGCTTGAAGTAGAGTCAGCGAGTATGTTGTGGTATCCAGTGTACGAAGCTGAGTTTGGTGCTCACCACAAACAAGAAGCGACGGACCTACTCAGCCAAACTCATGAACCTAAAGTTCTTGTTACAGCGGAGTACCAATTATAAGAGTATCAAGGTTTGTGGTACCACTGTAATTATGAAGCAGTATGCACGAGTACCTCTACTTAAACGCGAGCTACCGGTGGTGTCGGAACAGCTGCTTGAAATAGCACTGGGGTTGTCAAAATATACTCCCGATACGACTGAATCCGTCCCCAAGAGGCCGTTGACGCAAGATGATATAAAAAGCAATATGGAAAGTTTGAAAGCAACAAGGAGTAACCAGTCAGAATTCAAGTCAACGAGTCAACTCACTCTAGTATGTAAAAGCAGGCATTCATCGAACTTCACCAACGTCCACGCTCAGACTCATACGTTCATACACTTACGCACTGATGGTGTCACCTCATGCGATAGTGTCATTCAATATGTTGTTACAATTGGCATTTCGTTCCACATCCAGAATGGCTAACTCCTTCACCGTCCTATTTAACAAGTTTTACAAACCATTGCATCGGCCTCCTCAGCTCGTTCTTTCAAAAGTAATGCCAGTACTGCTTTCACATATCATTGTGATTCAGATTAAATTTCTTCAAGTTACTGTAGTTCATGTATTCACACAGAGGAATCTGCCTTCTTTAACCAATACAGAATGTTTTTGATATTGAAAGTGGCTACTGAAACTTTCGGCTATTCAACTGGTGATGTTCCCGTAATGTCCTCTATATGGTCTGTTTAGATATTTCTAATGCGAGCGCTGATACCAAATCGAAGGGGCCTATCGTTGTGTTGGATACCGATCGAAGTAGCCTACTTTCGTCTCGCTCAGGTGAAGGTAAAAACAAGTCTGTTACCACTGTTTACGGCTAGAGATGGGCCTCTCGGAGAACAACGGAGTCCTTTGCTGATCTTCCAAATATTCAAGCACATTTTTAGTAAAATCCTAAATCGTACACTTTGAACTTGCTGAACGCTGTCTCGTAATAAGCCGTAAGTGGAACTAGTGTATTTTTACTCACTGCATTCGTTTGAGAACAAGACATCTGCTCATGCTAACCTGATGTGTACAGACTCTCCACCTAACATCTTTTTATGTAGACTGATGGTCTCCACAACGCACACTAAACTTACGCATCATCGCGAACACTTTTGGGACCAATTTTGTCAATGTATCAAAAACAAAGGTGCATCACATAAATTTTCACCGATTTGAATTCAGTGATCTGCTTTGATTACAAAGGATAAACAGGTACTCAACGATAAATGGTAAAAATTTCTGAAAAATATCGGGTTGTCTCATAGGTTTGTCGGAGATGTACCTATGCAAGTGAAAATGTAACCAGGTCAGAGAAGTGAGAGACATTAACATCCTAACTGGAACAGTTTCAGATCAAATTAGTTGAATGACTTGTGAGGATTACTGTGTGGGAGAATGCCTATAGATTTAGGTAGGTGCCAATGGAAACTAGACAAATATAACGATCCTGTCGCATATTTTTGGAAGACCGCTCATTTCGTTGACGAATGAACCCTTATGGACGCTGTATCATGTACCCTTCGAAAAGCACAGTCAGAAGTAAAACAGAGCACACCAATCACACGATTACAGAATTCCCGAGGAAGCCCACCCGGTGATTCACACACTGAGTATGAAAAATTGCATGCAACGTTTTTATTCTCCGTCCATTTATTAAGAGCACATCAACGGTTTACAAACTAAGGAAAGAACATACTAAGCATTCCCCCGCAACTATTTAGTTTGTTCAAAAGAGCCTCAGTTGTGGAAAATCCGAGCTTCAACGGCCTTGAAGCAAAGACAGAAACAAGCTTAGAAGTGATGGAAATGCAGACATTTTACCTTTTTAACTCAAAACGCACAATGCCTCGGTATTCTGTTCTAGTTGCTGGCTCGACTCCAACAGAAGCTTAGATTTCCCGCAATTATGTGGCAAGGATATGCACTACTGACGAGTTCCAATGAGAGCGAAACTCGAGCCTAGTGCTTCTTTTCGAAAGGGACCGACAGGAAAGTCTACGAGAATGCGACAGCTGCGATCAATTGTGGGTGATGGGTAATCTACATAAAAAGAACAAAATTTTTCTATTACTTATGTATTTAATCAAGAAGAGAAGCCATATGTTTTGAGGTGCTAACATGTCACTAAATGAGACCAATCGTAAGCAGTACGTTTCGAAAAGCCTGTTTTAAATTTTTTCTGAAAAAGTAAGCGCGCTCACGACACAATCGCTCGGACACCGGACGGACTCGATGGACAATTTCAGCTAGACACCAGTTATCGAGTCCGCCCGAAATCTGGGCTACTCTACGGCTACCGTTCCCGACGTTCATGTTACACCTCCAGTCCAGATTATTTTCAAGCATAGACAAAAAGAAAGTTGTGGTTATCTCACTCGTGTTTAAATGAAACAACCAGTAGACAGGTGAACTGAGGCTTATACCAATTCAGAGAGCAAACATTTCCAATAGCCTCATTGAGAACTCGTTTCACTTTTAGACCCATACTCTCAATTAAACAAAATACATGTCCGTGACAGGCCAGTGTTCATGTATTTTTCAACTTGTTGCTGTTGAGCAGTAGAATATATCGACCGGACAACTAAACGTTTGCCCAAACCGATGGGAAGCAACCTTCTGTTTGGGTTAGAACCGGAGTCTCAAGGTCAGTGCGATTGCTACACGTTGTCTATTGCACCCACCAGATAAACTTGCTTAAGGCATTTTGGTTGGTCTACACAGTTTCCGTCAATCAGTCCAAGACGGTCAGTCAGTACAGTCTGGCAAAGACCGAATCTAGAAGGGCCTCAATTGTGGAAAATCTGGGTTTCCAATGGATTCGAACCAGCGGCAGAAAAAGCAATTGGATTTTCTCTAAATTAACTAATCTATCAAACTACTTATTAGTAAAGACCGAATAAAACGCTACCAGATTACATAGCCCAGTGTTCTGTTCACAAAACAAGTTCATTCAGGTCTAACTATTTCCCTGGCCTCGAGTGAACAACACTACGCGTTCCTCAACACCCATACAACCAGTGATCCTCGACCACGGGAAATAAATCCATCTTATATCTAGGAGAGTTCGTGATTGTTGTGACTTTAATTTTGACCAACTGATGGGCAGATAATGAATTACCGAAAACGTATTTCGCTTTCTCTAGCTAAGTGATAATAGAACTTTTTAAAAAAGAACAAGTAGGTAAATCATCAATTAAGAAAATCTGACAAACATCAATTAATCCGAAAAGCCGTGCACGCCCACCTCATTGCAAAAACTGAAACGACCGTATTAAACCAGGAAAACAACAGGAGACGGAATGAAAACCGTTATTTTACAATGGATGTATCGACACAACTGTTGAGGACTGAGTAAATGCCACGATGTGCACGCAGGAAGATGTTAGTGAATTCAGGGTTCCACACCAGATGTATGGATGGGAGTTAATAGAATATGTACAAAAAATGATGAAAACGCTGTCTCCAGCACAGTGTGCATGAAATCACAAAGTCATCTTGCGCCCTTCCACACTCATCGTGACTGCCCGAGCAGCTTTGGCGTGTTTCTGACGGGCTGAATTAGCCAAATTGCGAATATGTGCTTCAATGCGCGAGGTGGCTCCAAATCCCCCGGAAGATGCGGGTTTCCGTCGACGCCGGAACACGGATCGATTCTCACTGTCGTCCCCAGCTTCCGCATCTTCATCGTTCTCATCGAGGGTCTGACCGGTTTCGCTGACGCGCCATTTCGGACGGACAATGTAGTCCTTGTTTGATGGTTGTGGAACACGAGCACGCCCAATCCATCCTGGGTCGCCCGGTCGAAGTAACCTCGTTAATGGAAAGCGTACATTGACAATACAGCGGTAAATAGAATTCCGAATGTTGAAACAGTAGACAATGCGATAAACGCCGCATGCGTTCGTGTAATTGTCAAATTAACCCAGCTTACAAAACCGAAAATCAGTTAGATAAAATGTGAATTCAGTCATCAAAAAAACCAGCGCTATCACGTTCAGACTGCTCCCGAAAGTCTGACCAGAAGTGAATCTCAGAGTTGTGGTCCAGTAGCTATGAGAGTTCTTAACATGCCATTGTCGGGCCGCGTTAGAAAGAGGTAAATTAAACTAACACTATCAAACTTGTCCGTAGATTGATGTTTCCTAAATATGTAACACGCAAAGACCCACAAAAAACCCACTATTGTTTCAAAGGACCATCGATCTGTTACAGCACCAATGTCAAGTCGATGTAGTCAGCATTGAACATTACCAGCGCGTTTGCTTGTGTGAAAATAGCAAGACCCACATCCTATGGAACGTCTCGGTAATAGCTTGAAATCACATATTTTCACAATAAAAGTGGTGTTATCGTACATAAGTTGTTTTGAGAATACTGCTGGTTGTCATCAATCTTGACCGTGTTCATCACACCACGTGTTGGATGGGAGGTTCCAACAACCAATGGTACTCACATACAACAACAACAATACACCCGACTTAAAAACAATTACCTACCGAACTGTACACTAGAGACTTTGCTCAAGGCCTTGATATCCAAGTGAAAATATCAGACCATCTTCGTTTATACATAAACAATAAACCAACGTGTTGATAGAAACATTTCCGTAACACCACTGCAGTTGTACGCGCAGTACTCGGTGGACTAAACCGACTTCCATCCAAAATTGACTCTTCTGCACTCAATCCTGGCATTCACTGTAAACTAACGAAAGACCCAAATGTCTTACTCACTCCTAACCGTCGCTGCTACCCCGCCGCCGTGATCAGACTACCGTGATACGTTGAATACGACGCTACCCGATGTGACAGTATGTCGCATCGGTGGTTCCCAAACTCAGCAGGTTTGTCATAAACGTAACACACTCGTCTCCATCAGTCCACGCACAATATGTGAACGACAAAATCAAAAAAGTGAGATTTAGGCGCAGTGTTTAGTCTGATCCAATGTTTAGAGGACACTGCGGTGGCTGAGTACAGTATAACTGTTTCAGCTCCTTCACGACTGGTCGAATGTTACCGGGGGGAAAAATCCTAGTTCTTATTTTCTGAAGTGTGAGGTCTTCACTGTCATTCCTTCTTATGCCCAACTCATTTCACAAGGAACAATATCGATCACAATGGAAAGCACATGTCTATACGGTTGTCTGTTGAAACTTTAAACCAAATTTTATCCAAGTTATAGTTCTTTTTTCAGGACAGAAAGATTCATTCTCGAACATTCTTCGCCACTGTCGTGGCGGACAGCAGTTCCAGTTACCGTACTACCTAGCTCAACGCAAAGCCATCCATTTATGTGCGCTACGTTGATCTAGAGAGCTAGGTTGATCGTGCACGAGTTCTTTGACAGTCAGGCACTGTATATCACAGTTTCAGCGGTATATTTGAACCGGACAGGTCTAGGAAGATTATCTACAAATAAGCAGGATTACGATCGCATAGCAGTTGGCCGTAACCATTACTGTATCAATTCGTACACTCGGAAGGACTTCGGTGTTACTGAGAAGCCTGACATCGCTTTCAATACATCAACTAAGTACGACGATAGGAGGAATTAAAACGTTTTCTAATGCGCTCGGTGATACGGTAAGACGTTGATTAACAAGTGAGTAAGAGTTTCATGACTGAGCGGAGGCTCACTTCTTGTAGCTTCGCATGCCAAGCTTTCAGCCAAAAAAATGCTGAACGGATCACTTAAGCCAACCACCTTCAGTAACACAAATCACAATTAATTATCTGAGGTTAGCATCGGTCTGACGAATCATGTTTCCTATCATATTCACTAAGTTGGCATCTCTATTGTCACTGTTGTGCAGTACATTCACCGCACGTATAGACGGTCATTTCACGGTATCCAGCCTTTGTTCACAGTCAAAGCTTAGTTAAGTCACTGTGACTAATGCAAATTCACATTTGTTTACTCGGTACCATAATTAGACATAACTCGATATGATTGCTAAGAAGAACCAATATTAATCAATTAGAAGCCCTCCGTAAAAATTGTCATTTAAACAAAATCGGACCAAGGCAACTAGCGTCCCCGGTGGTGTGTGGAACGCATTCACGGTACGTGTACACAAAAACACGCGCACAAACACACCCGCGGTGGACCGTGCGGCATACGCCGTTCAAATTCTCTGGCCACGTGGCCCATCATTAGGTGGGTCGCCATCTGGTTATCCAGTCGTCTTTCGACACAAACTATAATGTGCAATCTATCAGTCCCAAACCCTAGAACAAAAGCCAAATCGGTGAGGGATTACTTCACGATTGTCTGCAGCAGTTTCCAGCAATTCCTTCTCAAATAAGTTGTCAACCATTCCCAAAAGGGAACACAATATACTGACCATACCGCATTGTGGTTCATCAACGGTACTCAGAATGGGTCATTGTTAGACTCCAGACCGAAACACCTGGGTCTACTTTGCAACACGCATGCTTGATATAACACAACACATAAAAAACAAATCGTCATTATTGCGTTACATACGTCGTCAACATCGATCTGTCACATAGTATGTTTCAGAAAGAGCTTCCACCTCTTCGTGATACTCCGAATAACCTGATTATCGAGCTCTGTATAGATTTTGGGTGAAGCAAACACTCCAGAATTCGTATTGCCTTGGAGTCTGATAATCGTTTACCCAGAATGATGTGTAGTTTGGACGGTCAATACACCTACGTTTTGCTAGCATCAGAACGACTAGGAACAGTTAGTCTCCTCTGGTCGACAGTGTCAGCTTACCCGTGCAATGAGAGCAACCATAAGCAGCGCGCGCATCTCGGCATGGCACTGCGAACTAAGAAGTCTGCAGTGTGCAGGCATTCACTTGCACACGTTCCCCTCTCACTCTAGTCGACAGGCTGTAGGAGGAGAGCAAGCCACTCTAGCCACACAATAAAATGGATCAGCGCGGGACAACGGGTCACATACGTGCAATCAAACTGTGCTTGAGAGACACTGTGTTATAGTCTACGCCTGCAGTCCCACTGGCTTCATAGAGATTACGGTGCACTGGTTCATGCACGCTATAGGTTGGATAAACGATAAGTGAGAAGAGTAAAGAAATAAAGCGATCAAGTCCAGTATTTACTGTCGATGTGATCGGCGTTTGCTTACAGAGATAGAAAAAAAGACAATTGTGTGATAATCTATCGGCCTGATATGTTGGTGAAGCTTCGAATCTGCAACGGGTAGTAATGCTTGATTCTGCAAGAGGCAGAATGTGAATATGACTGGTCATGTGCAACACGACAGTTCGTTGCCATACAAACTTTGATAAACTTTTGATTTGGGAAAGAGTGGAACTAATTTGCAATGTAACGGAATTCAGCACAGCTGAATATATACTGAACAAGAGAGAGGAAAAAACAGATGAGCTGCTCTAGTCATCATGAGTTGGTGAACAGGTCCTATTGACTACTTTATTGTTATGTTTATATATAGATGATAAAAACGTACCACAGCCATCTATTAGAAAAACTCCTCGTTTTCAAAGTTTTAGTTAAGCCCATTAGCACCTTCCGAACCCTTGTCATGGCAGGGCCGTAAATTCTTAACGCATAAACGTATCCATAGGCCGCAAACTGAGTTACCTTAGTGACCACTCCGAGTGCTGTCATCTTTCAATATACTGTGATGTAGAAATTTTGTATCCGGCCAGCAGCAAGCGATCAAGATGAGGCGTACCCATATTTCACCAGAACATATGCGTTAACATATACACCAAGTGTCAGTTGTTCAACAGACTGAAAATCAAACGTGTGATGAATATCCCTCTACCGCGAACATGGGAAAACGAATTACACATGTCAACGAATTCCAGTTAGATTTGGAACGTGACGTTGGTTGCTAGAACAACAGAGAACTAGCAGCTTATTCTTCGGGGCCCAGAAACTGAGCTGGGGCAGGCAACCCATAGCAGTCACTCCTCAATACACTACAAAAGTTGAATACAAAGTGCTGTTTCAGTTCACTCCATACAGTTGTGTACACCATAAATCTCGAGACCACGTCGAATGTGAACGGTACACAGTATTCGATTTCATTCATGTACGTCTAATATGACGGTGATGGTCTGCTTTCGTTCATTCTGTGACAGAATGGGCTACAAGATAAAGGAACGTTAGACTAACCGGTCATTCAAGCAACGAACCTAAGTGAACACTTTAAACTTGTTCACTCCGTACGCCGCATTCGAAGACCTTAATTATGGAGAAATGTCGAAGGTTGGTTGTGTGAAAACTTGGAGGCCTGCTACATAGTAAAAGGATGCAGCCGGACTGGAACATGTAACTTATAAGGATATATGTACATCAAGGGCGCTGTAAGTTTTTGATACCAACACACTTCAGAAAAATAGGGCGAAAGACTGCTTTGGTTAACATATGTGGAGCATCTCGGAGAAACACAATTACAACGTGAAACGCATAGTTAAACTCCCCCAAATAACAATGTCACTAGTCAACGGATCTCCTTTAGCGCCTATGGTGGCGTGATCGAACTGCAGTTAATGCTGATCTAAAGTAGAGCAAAGTTCTCTCGACTGCACATCAGTGAACGATCGTTTACGCATCCCTAAACCTAATACTGTGTTCAGAGTATGTCCACGGAGACCACAAAGAGTGCGTAGTTAGCATATCCGCCTGTAATCCAGGTATTGACAAAAGATGTAATCTACAACGCTCTGTTTAATTTCCTCAGGCAGACAACCGTACCACTAGTTATACTGGATGTTGGCAAGACGTTGAGGAAACTATACTGTGAAAAGGATGGTTGACGAAGCTGCATGGCGATCGGACACGTGGACTGAGGTCTACAAAAAATGAATCAAACAGTTAATCCACCCGTCGAAGATGATATTGAAACACAAAAACATCACGACCACCTTGTGATCACAGATCGTTGTCTGCACTGACCATATTCCTGCCCAGACAGAAAGCAGATGCGATTCGTAATTGATACCTGTTAGCCTTCGTTCCCATCCTCATAAGGGTATCTAAATATCATGTGATGACAACTGAAGTAACAAGCTTATTTTCATCGGATCCAGAATATTCAGCAGCCACATGAGCTAACGGTTTTAAAACCGCACAAAACTAGATAAAGTGAGAACTTCTGGTTAGTCACAGACGCATCAGTGATACATTGTTGCAATAGATAATGCAGTCTGCACTCACGTTCTTTGTGAACACTAGGAGGATTTGCATCAGATTTCCTGTTTTGTTTTCTGGGAGTGTTTTGTTTACACAGAAGTTCAGAGGAAAGTTTAACTGACCGATTACCGTGCAGAATGCGTATTTCTGGGCAACTATCTCGACGAATCCTCGCTTTAAATGATGTTCACGAAGAGCACCCGATCTTTATCTTCCCCGTCTACTTCACAACAGACGACATTATGAAAAGGGCACTCGGAATTTCTCACTATTTCAGTATGGAGTTTCCGTGAGATAGTACGTCGACCGATGTTGAGCAGGTGGACGATGCCGCTTTGTTTGGTCCTTCTGCAGACAATATAAACTGTTCAAAGGAAGAGCTCTTCTATATGGGAAACATTCTGCACCTTCAAGGTATAAAGTGTACTTACAATGTTGAGTTCATCCTGACCCTTTTTTGTTACTAGCAGATCACCTGGGGCCGTTAATCGGTTGACCTACCTAGGTAGCCCCAGTTGATCTGCCTGAACTAATGTTTACTATGGTGGGCACGTCCTTAGAAGATTATTCATAAATTTTCGGTGTTTATAAGTACATAGTACTACTTCTACCACACCGCACACCAATATCAACAGTATATATAAGCACAAAACCCCATAAATCCGAAATTTAAGTAACTTTGTGCATATTGTGGCAATAAGGCGCCCAATAAAGCACAATCCTTATTGTCCAACTCGCTAGTTACCATGCCACACGTGCGCTTGCGATTTTGAATCACAATTCCAGTCCACAACACCCCCCGGTTTCCTCTCACAGGTCGTGTGCACTTCTAACCGGTTTAGGTGTGTGATTTACGCCTTCTATCCGGGGGTTTTCCGCCCACTATTCATCGTCCGTTGATCCGATTTCGTTGAGCGATGGCTTGTCCGGTCGCTCGCGCTGTCCCCCGTTCATCCACTGTGGGCTTTGACCGTACTCCACAGCAGTGTCGAGATATTCCTGAGTGTTGGAATAATCACGCTTTCAACTTGGTTATCCATCCTATTTCTGCTGCCACTTCTCGCCCGTTGGTCCGATCTGGTTGAGCGATGACTCATCCGGTCGCACACGCCGTCCTCCATCCGATCGCTGTGGATTTTTGAACGCACCTCCCCTATGTTGAGGTATTCCGCCGAGAGTTGGAATGCTCGCACTTTCTGCCGGACAGTCCACCACAATATGTACTGGTGTTGCTTAACTTAACAAATTACCCCGTGAATGTTCAACGCTGTTGCATCACTCCCAATTTGCGTTGACCGTCCATACCCCAACAAAAAGGAAACATTGGTTAACATATATCTGACTATCATAGAACTCCTGTGTGGTTACCATGACCAAACTGAAGTGACATTTTCCGGAAATTCATGATCAGGCCAACAAATAAAAAAGGAACCCAGACATCGGTCAGGAGCAGTGAGGCGCCGTCAAATCACTACGGCTCAAGACACCACAATGAGATTACACCAACATGTGCCACGTTACCATAAGTCTAGTCAAGCCCTTGAACTCCTTCAGTCTTTACTCACACATAAACCCTCTCACCGACTAAATTTGAACCATTTCCCAAGTCACCAGTAAAGTGGCTTGCTTCCAGCAGAACGCCTTCTGGTCAGCCAATTTACTTCTCGCTTTAATAAACATATGCAGCTTGGCCCCTGCGAAGAGTATCGTAGTGATGAAGAACTTCAACGCCTTGGAGTTCTGATCATAGTCTCCTCAGCTAGGTTTACTACTATCTTAATTGGTCAATCGAGAAATATAATGACCTCTTTTATAGATAGACCAATCGGAAGGCGTACATCGTGCAATGGTTTCCGCGCCAACTATTCGTACAATCTGAACGCACACGTACATACAAACAAGTTATGGTGGAAAACTAAAAACAACGGGAGACAAATAAGAGGATGGCAATTAATGGATGGGTGCTAACCACCAAGTCCCGGTGTCACAACATACTGAGATGTCAGGACAGCTTTTACAAACATATAACAACAACGGAGCTTATACCTGCATTAAAATAATGCCTCTCTAATCTGTTCATGGACTTATTTTACATCTATATGGTTACGTGAGAAGGATCAGCAGGCTGAAGGGAACTCAACAACTATGAAAATAATATAATCAACAGAAAAGGCCATCTGTGTTTCTTGTCTCCAAAGTAAACTCACCCCTTTGCTTCACCGTCCAACTCCCGATTGATGTCTCGATGATCATACGTCTCATTTCTGCAAAATACAACAACCGTATGGCAGCAATAGCATGTAGGAAAGCAATATGTGGGACAGCTCATAAACGTTGACTCAGCGATCAAGTCAAAAATCGGTTGAGTTAAAAACATTTTTGTAATTCAGAGTGGGCAGCGACATCAGACTCATCGAACGCAGCAACCCTGGCCTCTACACACACCAGACACCTACATAAAAACACGGTCGACTAAAAGAAGCAAACGCTATCGAACGAGTGTGCGCATATCAAATCCGTCACATGTACGATTGGCGGTGAGCTGAACTTGATATTGTCCGTGCATCTCACAACTCAGTGGAGAAAACCTGAAAGTGCACAATCGACGACGAATCGATCAGCCACAATTATACAGGTGATTAATTGCAAGTCACAGTCAGCCAGACTGTTAAGTGTTTCCAGAAAACGATCGTGGTGGCTAATGTCACCAGAGCAAAAACTACAGGTGACGAACAAAACATCATCAGCCTGATGTGTGGCAGTTGTAGTTTTCATGAATCTATCAAAGTTTAAGATGAGCCCCAACCACCAAAGTCAGGTAATCAAAGAATTATCTTGAAACCTATTGTATTCACTGAGATCACCGAGAAACAACAAAGACAGCTAGTTCGTTCCGCATATGAGAGCTAAATAAAATCGCACGTTTTGTCCCACAGACAACATGACAATACATCAAGACAAGATTGCCGTTGAGATGTATACACAATATATAGTACAGTATACAAGGTAGCCAATTCAGTAGGAAGACAGAAAAAACTGAAGCATCCGGTCTGCGAGTCAGGTGCATTAGGCAACAGCAAATACGGTCTGTTTCGACTATCTGGAAGGTGGTCACAAACTGTTTAGGCTGATTACACCAAAAAATGTGTTGATGTTAGTTGCGAGTATCAACCACAAAAATCGTTGAATGAGCCAAGCTGCTGGGAACCAAACATCGAGGACTGTCCCGGCTGACCTGCATACAAATGGTCAATGAACCTATTCGTCTTTAACAATCACTGCATAAGGTAGGCAGGTTACGTAATCAGAACCCGTCTAGTGAAGGAGTAGTTGGAAAATCTTGGGCGTCTGATTCGCATGGTAATCATGCACAGGCGTTGTCTGTTCGTTCTGGTTTGGTCCGATTGAATGATATTCACAAACTGTTAAGGTCAACTTTATCGAGGAAAATGGTAGCGTAGATTGTGAACGATGTTAACACCAATCGTCAAATGAATCCGTGTGTTAGAGAATCCACTTTTTCCGTCCAAAACCGTCTCCTTCTTTGAGAAAACAATTTTATCCGATCAGAGTAAACGGAAATGTCGTGAACAGTTGAGAGGTAACCTTCGCTGTCTTTTTTACCTGTTCGACCTTTATTCCGCTATGCTCATTGGTGGCCTAGTGACCTTAACTACTATTTTCAACCATACGATTTTCTGATTCGAGAATGTTTGTAGGTCGCTTTGCATCATATAGATACCCTGTAATTTCCTCCCTGAGACACATTGTTGGATCGGAACAAAGTTGCTTTTTTCACTCGTCTTTTGGTTTGTCATGAGAGCAACTAGGGGGACAGTCGCGTTATTTTCGTCACCCAGATTTTCCGCGTTAATTATTACCAGCGAGAGAAACTGACCTCTATCAAGCGCATTACTATGCGGTGGACTAACCAGCGTATTATTTCGAGGGTCTACAATATCATACTTCGAGCACGGTTATGCCATTGGCGGTGGGATGGTTGAATATCCACATCCATGCTGGCTACGCCAACTTCACTGTGGACCTGACAGTTTCTGACAAAACACAGTTGAATGAGACAACAATAGATGAGCGGTTACCAACGCCAAGTGCACCCTTCTGAGTGGAAGTTACACAATGAGTCTATGAGTAAAACCAAGCATGGTCTGAGTTTAAACATGCTTTTAGGAAGGCGTTTAAAAGCGAGTGCACTGATAAACCAAAGAGGTTTTCACGTCACTTACTACAGACGGCAATGGTGAGTGAATGTGACAAACGAAAACAGAACTAATGTAAAGCAATATTTGCATTTTCCACTAATTAAATGAAAATAACAACGTTAGTAGCAAGTTGTAATATACTACGGTTCAACTATCATGAGTAGTCATAGTCAGGATTGAACCAGGCTCAGACTTTCGGTTACATTCGCTGCAGTTACTCTGCAAATGTTTACATTTGTTCTTCTGTTCTTACCAACCAAATGATGGCATGAAAGTGTGCTTCAACCTAGTGAACTAAACCAAGTCTGATTGAATGGTACGTAAATTCTACTAAGATACGCTGAGTATTCTGCATCGTAATTCCGTAGCCGCTCACACGTGGCTCGGTAGAAACAGGCAAGCTCACAACGAGTTTGATGTGACCAGCATGATTTTCAGCATTCACCCATCTTATCATGAATGATATGATCATGTCTGAAACGTCAGCTTATGTGACGTGTGCACGCGTTCTCATCCGTGATCGCACCCAGCCAGACCGATCTCAATAACCCGGCTCATCCGACGACCGTTCTGAAAGTTGGTCGCACACTACACCATACCCATTATATTTCAGTGTACTTAATCATATAAGTTTGTGGCTACCAATCAGTCGAACAGAATGAGTAAATCATGCGTGTAGTTGTCTGCGCCGGTTTGACCCGAGGACCAGACGCTTTATCTATTCAATCTACTCTCTCTGTTAGATCTGTCGAAGTTCGTCTGATACGTTTGCTGTTCTTTGTTTAGTATGATGAGGAGCGATGTATCCGTTGAGGCTTGTTTGGTTTGTTTGTAGAAAGCCGAAACTGAATTTGCCTTTATTTGTTTTCCCTGTGTGCGTTTAACAATCATGATGCATTCTGCACCATAACTGCACATAAAATGCTTGCTCTCTTCTTATTTATAACTATCATCACTCATCTATTAAAACTTTCCTTTTTGGTATTGCTTGACAAGCTCTCATCTATGTTTTCCTCCGGCTTTGTTGGTGCATTGTAAGACGAATGTCCTATTTGTTTCTTCAATTCCTACATTCCAGTCGGAAATAACCTATCTCTATAGTAAATTGCCTCATGCTTCGTAAACCCAATATCCTTTTCCTCACCTTAGATCTTACTATTACGTTCTCTCTGCTTTTGTTTCAGAGAGATGGGGTCCCACCTGCATACTAGCTTACCACTGGCTAACCAACATTGGCCGGTTGGACCACCAAGACTATCACCCACACACCTCCTGGTCTTATTCCTCCGGCTTTACACTGGATACGCGGTGTGAGAGTGAAAACACAAGCAATGCAGCGAAAGTCATCTGGTGGTGAGGGTTATGTACAGGCGTCCTCTGGCTTTGGTCACTGTGACAGGCTAATCCATAACGGATGCCTACAACAGTTGTGTCCGTGTGTAACAAAATTCGTCAGGCAATAAATCGTGCAGTTTGTAGTTTTCAAATAATAATAATAATAATAATAATAATAATAATAATAATAATATAGTTTAGATGAGATCCATTTGCGAAAAATCTGGACTTCGGCTGGATTCGAACCAGCGACAGAAACACCATGCCCAAACGCGGCAAG
>LUCH01018122.1:0-18607 GCA_013368495.1 Paragonimus heterotremus
CATGAAGTGTTTTTAGGCATACAGACAAGGGTTGTAGAGTCTGATGATGATAACCTCGGTCATTGATAACAGTTTCAATCTGGAGTGGGCTTTACGAGCCTTGTAGATAAATCGGAAGGCTTTATCGGGCAAAATTTGGTGGCAAGTGTCAATTAACTAGGAAGAGTATGCACCGGAAATGAACAGTCTTAACTAATTGCGAAGCCATTTCGAGAGGTGTTTACGAATGCTTTCTGATAGCATCTTTGAGATTCTAACACTATGATCGGCTCGACAACAAGATGTGAAAGAATAAACATAAGAGGATGAAGAAAACCTAGGTGAGTCATCTTTGAGGTTTGTCACCAGTATCGGGCAGATTTAAACAATAAGATGACCCGTGTTGCAGAATAAGCACTCTCAACTGCATTACAAGCTTGGCGAATGATAATTTCACCGGCAAGTTCATCGTTGTACGATGAAGTGATAAAAACAAGCCTTTTATCCACCGTCTGAACAATTTCATGCCTCAATTTTGGTTGCTTGTTCCTGTTCGAGAATAGTTGGGGATATCTATCTTGAATTAGCACATCCCGAACGTTCATTTGGTAAGCTATCTGACATGCATATCCTTTCGACACTGTTTGTTAAGCAGCAAACCAAGTTCCGCTTATACTTCAACAAAACGAAACTGAAGAAGTGCGTGTACTGGCCAGTCCAAGTTTTTCCTATGAACTGTCCTTTGAAATGTATCGTCAGTCCTACGAAGCATAACCACATCTAGAAATGCTACTTGGTTATTAATCTCTAACTCGATGGTTAATACGATGTTGTGGTGCTGAAATCAGCTAGCCGAAACCGTGTATCATCCAATATCGTTTATCACACAAAATACATCATCTACGTAGCGTCAGTGGAGACAGCAGTTATCGACGAGGTCGCGTAGCTCATCGATCCCTAGTCTGGCTATGAATGTATCTGCCAGCAATGAACCTAACGATGAACCCAATGCTACGTTACCACCTTGCCTATAGTGCTTTCCTTTGAGCTGAAACGAAATGTTCGAGGTGTAGCGTGTTATAAGCTGTTACAGTTTGGTAAGGGGGATGCTGCGGTCGAGTTGTGTTTTCAACGTAGAAGCCTACGTAATAAACAGTTTCTCTTAACGACCCGTTTGGGAGTAACGATGTTAAGTCCAAGTAAGTCATTTTTTGATTATTGATATGCACTGAATCAACCGCGTCGACGAAAGCAAAAGTATCTTCTAAACTGATTGGGGTCAGCTGCGACTTGATTGGTTACAGTGGCTCCACCAATCATTGAGTTAAGGCAGGATACAAAGAATTGCGCATGTCGAGAATCGGTTTTGAAGGCGTTCGATATTTGTAAACTTTAGGGAGATCATAGAGACGAAAGACGATAACCCCTTTTGGCCTGTTGCACTCAAAGGTGCTTGATTCATTCACATATAAGTGTTTTATACCACAGAGTAATTTGGATAGTTTTTTCTCCATGGCTGTTGTTTAATCCTTATCATTTTTCGTCTTGGTAAATTTTGTTCTGTCGGACAAGCCAAATGAAATTTTGTCACCATAATCGGTCCTAGCAAGTGGAACAATACAGGTTCATTAATCTGATTTCGTCAGTAGAATGTTCGCATTAATATGTAGCCCCTTTACGGCATCTAAGTGTTCCCGCCTTAAAAGATTGCATTTCGGCACACTGCTATTCAAATATTTGTAGTATGTATTCACCAGTGTACATTTGCAATGTTTCACGTTAAATTCTGAATATGGAACAAGTCTATCTAGCTATTGGTGCAGGCTTTCAAAACAAACTTCAGAATCTAATCAGTTCCATTTAAAAAGTACAAGCGTCTTGTTAAACGCGATATTTTTGCATGAGTTGAGAGTAGCACACTGTTAAAGACAAACTGCATTCTTCTACGTTTAACTCAACTGGGGTGGACTTCGTTAAAACTGTCGCAATACAGTGATTGCAACACAGCTTACACAAGCAAAACAAGTAGGCATCTGAATGTAACTGTCGTACAAAGGAGGGAGGAAGAGTTCTTACGGAAATGCATGCGAACTTCGATATCAAGAAAGTGATTTGGAAAAGTTCTGCTTGCATCGTCAGAGCATCAAAACTTATATTCGAACAAGCCATAGTGATCCATAAATGTTTGGCTTCACATGCGGACAGATGCCGTCCTGAAACTTCCGATATTCACAGCCAACACGCTTGCATCAATCACAGTCTGTGGTGATATTTATAAAGTGATATAAAACACTAGGCATAAACTCACCATACCTATATCGGCTTGACTCATACCCCTAATGACCATTGGATTCAGTCACTTACTTTGGGGGAATCACATGCTGTCCCGGCCACGTAAAATTTACTCTGTTGCAAATGTGAATATCACTACATTCCTGGTGAAGGTTACTCGAGGTGATTGGAACTGAGAGAATCACAGATTGTTGATGACACTGTTCTTCCAAACTCAATCGCCATAGTCCTTCTATCAAGCAGTCAAAGCTTACGTCTACCTTCAGATTATGTTTTGTCACAGTTGCCGGCTTTCAAACTTAGTGGAAGAAAGCAATCTATGAAAAAGTAAACTCAGCGGTTCTCTGCAATCACCACCATCTTCATTAACATCATCATCGTCATCATTGTCACCATCATCATCATAGACAACATTACATCAGTGGTCCACACTGTTGCTTGACTGCCACACATTCATGAAGAAAAAAGGCAAGCGTTGTACGGGAATAAAGAAGAAAAAGGAAGGAGAGAGGAAGAGACCTTACTAATAAAAACAGCTAAGCCCATATTCAGATATCCAGCATCAGCGTGTCTACACGTTCCAAACAAACAACCTGACTGTAAATGAAAGTAAGGCGTTAGCAGCAAGACAGCTTACTTACGGCTTTCACTACCCCGTGTCATTGAATGCACTCACTTCACAGACAAATCGGCCGAATAACGACAACATTCACGCCACTGAGCTCGGTCACCCGACATCTCACCGAGCGTCCTTGAATCTCTCAGCCGCGAAGTGCCCAATCCGAGAGACGGACCCGACCTGCAATGGACAACACCATAGTGAACAACTTCATTTATCTACTGCAGGTCATCATTTGTCTACCTCGAACCTTGTGCCAGTACGTCGCGATGTTGGCAAAGAGTTCCCCATGTGGCTACCGACTAGCTGAAATCCCTAATACACGGCCTAACCACCCAAACCTATGTAAACGTAATGATTTTATGCAAGAACTCACATGATAGTCGTTACCAACTACCGGCTTCCTAACCTCTTTGTTGCTTACTCGCTGGTGCCCCCCGATATGAGCAACTGAACGCAAACATCGGTGGTCATATACTTGGTGAGGGTTCAAGTCTTCTACCCAGCGACCACCCATCTCGACTCCGAGAATTATCTCTTAGAGCTTGGCCTCGTCTGAAGCCGTGGTATGCTTTAAAACTGCTGCCTTGAGTTTATCGTATTGGGAGTTGTCTGGCTTAGGGTCGACTATATCAGTTACTTCAGAAGCGATGTCAGTGGGCAACTGTGTAGCCATGTAAGAAAACATGGTGGCCTGTGAATCAATCTTACGAAATCGGAAAAATGCCCGCACATGAGTGACTTGAACACGAGGGTTTGAAATACTAAATGCAGATAATTTATGATTAATAGCTTTCTCGGTAAACAAACTAGCGTCAAAATTGAAAATTGCTACAGAATATTGGGAGTTCCAAGGTCGTCTGTAACGGAATCAAAATATTTATAAATATATGGGTATACAGTAGGCAAAATGCAAAGATTTGGGCTGACCAATTTATGTAATGGAGCCAAACACTAGAAAAACTTAGATATGAACAGGAAGTCAAACTGTGTTGAAAACGAATGTAACTGATTCACAATAGTTTCTATAGGTGCATTGGTTTAGAGTTCCACAGCACTGACTGAAGCTTCCCAATGGATACGATCCGTCGTGTTGTTTCAAAGAAATTTCGGGTTCACAGCGGACAGAATCGCGACGACAGATAAATTAGATCATATGCTGAAATAAACGGTTGATTCCGTTAGTCTTTAACTCTCCCGCAATCAACACACAGAAGACTTGAAGCAGTAATAGTGTAACACACGAGTCGGCCATTTCTGTTCCGGCTGTTCGTTACACTCCTGCATCAACTTTAGGGCGGCGTGGAGACAGCGGGGAACAGCGTTCTTTCGAGTTATAGGTTTCAGCAACAGTCACAACTAAAAAGTAAAACGGCGTTAACAACACAGCAACACGCTCTGTTGAACGTTTTAGATTAAATCCATGTGCGCTTGTTGGTTTTGACCGTACATTACAAGAGGACGTACGGCTCGCGACTTTGGAGATAAATTTTTATTAGGGTTTATTGATACATTCGACTCCGGTGTGCATATGAATCTGAAGAAGGTGAAAATTGCGAAGAACATTGAAAAGTATGAAGCATAAAATGCTATACAAAACCTTGAAAAGCCTAACTTCGCTGCAGTAAAGTGAGACAATGCTCACTATCGTTCTATATACGCGACCCATATGACTCAGAGAAATACTTCTCTGTCGTCAGAGATGCTCCAGATTCGGAAACCCCGCCATAGCTTTACAGATACGCGCTTCTGTTTTATTCCGTACAACTCCGTGGTTGATAATTATGCTCCCCAGGTAAACAAACTGGTCAACAACATCCACGAACACATTATCTAACAGTAATTGTGCGTAGTTGGAACACTCTTGCATTTTGAGGCTGCAACACGCATATCAAAGCATTTGGCATAACGTGAGACAGCGTCTAGCACTGTTTGTTCTGCTTGGAAGTTCTAACAGTAACAACTTGTCATCAGCATAAGTAAGATCATTCAGTCTTTCACCAGGCAAGAGGTCCACGCCGGCAACCTGTGGTTGCCACATACAGTCCTCCATCGTTTCATTTATGACGAAACTGAACATAAATGGTAAAAATGGACAGCCCTGACGTACGCCGCTCCTGATACCCAAACTATCAGACAGTTCGCCATGAACACTAACCTGAGGTTAAATGTGGAAATAAAGCGCCGAGAGAGTGGTCACTTACTTGGTCGGTACACCCCTACCTGTAGAGGACGCTAAATGTGTAAGCCAATCCACCAAATGCAACGCACCTTTATAGTCGAAAAATAATGCAATTGTGGAACGGCGATACACATGATGCTGCTCTAAAATTTGACCGAAAGTTAAAATTTGATTAACACATTCCCGCCTAGGGCGAAACGCTGCCTGTTCTTCTCTAATGCTTGCCTCCCGAGCTGCAATGATTCGATGAAGCATAATGTATGCTAGAACATTGATGGTTCCTAAAGTTAAGCCAAGTCACTATGGTTTCCGCAACAGCCCCGGACTACTTTTTTGAATATAAGAACTATTATCGAGTGACCCCAGCACAGAGAGGTGTTCTTCATCGTCCACACAAGTTGGAACAACTGAATCAAAGCCTTTACTAACGCCCTCCCCCATCTTCCTTGAAAAGTGCCGGCACGAGGTCATCTGGGTCAGCCACCTTATTACGTTTGGGAGCCGAAATACAATTGCGCATCTCAGTCCTAGTGAGTGATGATAAATCTACTTCCCAGAATGCTGCAAGTTTGTGGTGGCAACACCATAGAAACAGGAAGCCAGCTAGACTGAACCTCAACGTGTTTCGCCCAACGCTTTAACCTGCTGGGCTTATCATAGATCAATGTGCTATCTTTCTCAACGACAGCATCACTGACAGACGGTTGACTGGGACCAGTGGCACGAATGAGCTTAAAAAGTTTGCCAATGTTCCCTGAAGCAAAAGCAGTATCTGTTTCCTTAATTTTTCTCATTAATTAAGCCTCACGAACAGCAACTAGGCTGCGTTTCGGTATTCTACGGATCTTTTCTAAACTTGTTTTGTAAACAGCCAGAAGAAATCCTGGGGTTTCCACGAGATCAAATGTGTGCTCAACCCGTGAACCCTCCTGCCAAATTCTCCAGTACCTAATTCATGAAGGGCCTGTGAGACTGGTTCATCAGCTGTGGGATTCATCAGAGTTAGAAATACTAAGACTGTTACCCAAGCTTGTTTGATACTTTTGCTTAACCGACGGCATAGCTAGTTTTTCAACAACCAGCTGATGCTGTCGGTGGGTTCGTTGCCCGGTAAAAGTAAAACGAAAAGACAGGGTGCCAACGCATGATCCGAATTCAAGTATGTGCTCCAATAAGAACGACAGCCCTGATTCGAACCGGGCTACCTATAACTAACGCTTATGCAGTATACCTAAGACCAGGCCTGTTCCGGAAAAGGTGGGCACCAAGTTTAACAGTGACTTGCTCGTTGCTTGAAACTAGTGCTAGTTACAGTAGCTTATGCTCAGCGCAGAGTTGCAACAGTCGCCCGCCATTATCTGGTCGATTTGATGTTATTCCTAACCCGACATTTAAACGAGACTAGGCCTAACCAAAGCTGCCGACCTGGGCGATCATATTTCTGGTCAGAACAACCATATCAGAACCATGTGTCAGCCGAAAGAGAGCGGCCAAACTCGACTTAAAAGCATTCCTAACGTCGTTGTCACAATAGTCAGCTGGAGCGTAAGCAGACGTAAGGAAAAGATTTTTCAAGGTTTTTCTTCTAGAGCTAGCCTCATCAAAACCTGTTAGTCTGACGACACAAAGTCTACTGTTAACAGGAATCCAGTCTACCAGTGCGGCTGAGGCCGTAGTGCTGAGGATTGTACCTACTCCAAATTGACCAATAGTGGCAGCCGTAGAGTCACCCGAAGTGTATAATCACCATCGGGTAGACAATGCGGGTGCTGTTAGTTGCCTATGTTTACTCCTGTCCTGGATTCTAGTCTCTGAGATACAGCAGACATCGACATGCAACGAGTCTACTGTTTGTGTTTATGCGGCCTGTTGACCTATATTAATACGCATTCTAGGTCTAAGCATGGTACAACGGGGGTCTGAGGCTGAATGGTGAGAGATGCAACTTACCGGCTCAATGTTACTATGATTAGGTATATTCGTTGTGGGACCTCTAGAGTATGTATTGGAAATGGAGGTCGGGAGTAGCCTGAGAGCTAGGTTTGATAAAACAATAGGGGAGGAATCAGCAGTAGTGTGTTTTCCCCCATCCACCCTGATGTATGCAGCAAATAGGGCGACGTGATTTATACTGCGAAACGGCCGATACAGCATGGAAGTACCTGTGTTGTGATTATTCATGGTTGTATGTGGGTTGAGATACTGCCAGGATGCCTACACCCAGACAGGAGAACGATTAGGATTCTCAACCAAAGCCTTTGAATCAAAAGCCCGTACCGCAAGGCAGCAGGTGGGGTGCAGTCTACCAGAATGTGTGCTTTTCCAGAAGATGCCAACCTTCTTCCAACCCCCAACATGAAGGACCAGGAGACCGGTTTATCAGACTACCTTTTGGCCTGCTTCGTTTGAGTGGCTCTGTCGGTGTGGCCGAAACACCATGCAGTTTAGCCCAACAGGCCATCGAAATGCGCAAGCCGTCACACTGCGTAATGGTCCAGTCTCATAGTAATGTATCTTTGCAATACAACAAATAGATCACCTACTGAGTTTAATACGGCGTTCGGCTTGCATAAACACTCCGGAATTCGAACTTTCGTGGCTACTGACAGAATGTCGTAGAGGTCAAAATGCCACAGCTTCTGAATCCCACTGGAAAGTTTTATTTGTTCTTCTACGTTGAGTTAGAGTCTCTATACAGCATGCAAAACTATGCATATTGCACCAGTCTCTATGTAACAGCATTTGCCCTCACGCATCCGTAAATCGACAAACACTACGAGGGAGAATAGACAAACAGGCTACCCAGCAAGTCTAACGCAAAACGGGGTTTGTCTGGGACAGCGTATCATAAGTGCGTAGTCCTATCATCGCGGGTTTGCCTTGTACTGCATACTTTATATAAGCAAAAGCGACTTGTTAATAACGTTGTGTTGTCTTCAATCCATTTAACAAAAGGAGCAACCGACTATCTTCCTTTTAATCTGCTGTTAGAGAACATAATGTCCTGAAAATAATTCGGTCATGAAAATTGGCGGGGCTTCGACTTTTCAACAGATATCCGCGCTCTGTTCGTGGGAGGTAGAAAATTAACATAACTGACTGTATGCGACACGATGATTGTCAGTATCTCCTGTATGCATAGTTCACGGTTACACAATATCTGACAGACTCTCGTTTAAGAATGACGGAGGACTGACTTTGTTACATGATGAATTGTAGTGCGGTTCCGGTTAAGTCGTTTCAGGCTAATAGTATGCGTCATGAAATATAGGAGGTACATCGCCAGATTTAAACGGATATAGAGCCTTAAATAGAACAAGTAAACACAATGATTTATTCTGGTCGTCACACTCAGAAAAACAGTCCATGTGAAATCCCGAATGAATATTGAATGAGTGATGTCAGCACATCAAAGTACGTTATTAGATAAACTTTTATTTTTTAAGTTCTGGTTAAGATATGCAACACTGGTCGTAGTTCTGTGTTGTCAAGGCTGTAGACAGTAGGCAGATGAACATATTCATAAGCCATAAACTGGGGGTGGCCTTGGGGTCACTCAGAGTGCTGTCATCTTTCAGTTCACTGAATCCTTATCTGGCCAGGCGCAAACACGCGAAATGTGAGACAACTCAAATTGACATAAGGGGCACAAACGTATAGATATTTGGTGTCACTGTCTATGAGGAATGAAAAGCAAACAAGTTCTACATACTATTCTTCGGTGAAACAAGGCGAAACGAATTTGACTCATTGGCGCATCCCATTGCCTGGTCGAATGGGTCGTCATTGACCAGAAAACATGTCAGCAACCAACAATTAATCTCCCACTGACTGGCAATTGTTAGCCACGACAAGCATGCAGTCGTAAACGTTTTTCGATAAAACACAATAAACAAAAGTTAGTAGCAACCCCACTTTACGTTTTTCCAGTTTCACATGTTATATCTCATGTGACCCGTTGGAGTAAATACGTTTGTTGACAGCGTGCATTCCAAACCTCTTTTGAAAAGCACCACTAAGCCAAAGTTTCGTCCCTGTTGGAGCTAGTCAGTAGTGAATGCTCTTGAAATTTCTGCCACATTTTCACCAGGCAATGGCATTGACCATTGTGGCTTCGACGTTGTGTCAAACGTGACTGAATTAACGTGTGAAATCTCAGCTGTTTTTGCTTGTAAGTAATTCTCAGAGTACGATATTGCCTAAAAAAGCACAGTAACTGCCCTGTTTACCCTAACCGGTAGCCCCATGATTGGGACTTTCCATTAGTTCAAGTTGAACATCAATTGTGTTTGATCACAGCCTTCGCACTCAGGTAGACTATCCAGCCAGCCTCTTTCGAGGAAACTCACTAGGCCGGGCTTGAATATCTTCGCCACGGCCGCGACTGGAACTCCGACTACGCCTTCACTAGGCAACCGTGATGACCGCTGTACTACTGACGTCACATTGAGCACAACATAATTATCTTATCTGCTAAACACCCAACCACTTTTGCTAGTGAGTAACGATCAGGTTGCCTGGTCGTGAATGATATTCAACCTGAAATTAACCAAATCTCCAATCACCTTTCACTAGGTTAAATTGGAAATATTCATCCCACATGCTGTATGACATTTCGATCATAGATAGGTAGCAAAGGATTTCGATTTGTTAGACATTCCTCACAAATGGTCGCAGCTTTCACATTCCTGGAGATATTTCAGCTAGTCCCTTTTGAAGACAGACACTTTACTTGAGTTTCGTATCTGTCAAATCTTGTCAGCATTGCACATTTTTGAGACGGCCAGGATATGTAACTCGATACACACTTTCGAAACACGTTACTGACCCAAATTCAGATGTCACATGGGTAGCACATCTAAACTCCAAATCCAAACTAGAGTTCGGTTATGTAGTATACTGGGGTGCAAAAAACGTGAACAAACGTGCGTAGTGTTCAGTTTCTATCGGTTGAGTCTTGGCCACCTACTGGTGTTCAGTTTGATTCAGTATTAAATGTTCGCTAGAAATCTGTTTGAATTCAAATCAGTGCAATGCTACTGGTAACCGTCTTTATTTCAGATTGTCCGAATGGTTTGTTTTTCACTTTTCATATTGTAATGAATGCCATTTTCCCCCAGTATTTGCATTCTATTCAGTGTTTTTGCTGAGGAAGCGTATACTTTTGCACACCATCAAACACACCAAAAAATGGACTGAAATGTATGTTACTATTGCGGGGGCGGATAAAGTTGCTCCAGAAAGCTTGTCAGCTAAATACCATTCCATGGCGCAATGCTTTGCTTGACAGCATCAAAGTCAGTCCAGCATACTATCAGTATGTTTTAGCTTTATATCATTTACTGGACGACGTTGTCAATATTCATCTGCTTATTTAGTGTTCAACAGTTTACAAATTATTGACACCGATTGGCAATGGCCTTGCGGTGACTGATGACTTTTTCTAACCGTTGGTTTGACTATGCTATCAAATGAAGTGCCTGAGCCACATTAGTGACACTCACCGAAGAACAGTCTCAAAAGTTCAGCTTAATCGTGAATCAACCGTCAAAATGTGTCGGCCATTCTTCTGGCTTTGCAGGAAGAATATGCATTTGTATTTTGGTGGATGATCCAACCTTTCCCATAAATATATTTTCAGTAAAATGCTTAGAACGAGTTCCATTGTATACTGTTGAATAGTTTAGTAAAATATATTTCCATAACATACTAAGCACCGCCGTCAGGTTTCATGCATGCCGTCCTTAATCTATCTTCCCGACAATCTCAAGGAGTTATTTTACTGCGTTACCTCAAACACCGTCACTTTTCAAGTTGAAAAACGAAATACCTTAACCTATTGTGGCTTTGTCTCTCTCCTTGACTCTGTTCGTGACTTATAGGAATTTCTCGTACATTCTGTTGCTTTAGTTAAGAAACTATCAGACAGTCAGCTAGAACAGTAGCAAGTCCCGAGGTCAATGAACACACCCAAAGGTTACCGAACATTGTCGGCAAATATGCAAGTATTACAATATATTCCCTGAATTTAATTCGTTGCTACACAAAAAAAGTGTTGATTTCAAATCTAGCATTTTCATTCATGAGATAGTGGGGATCACAAAATCATTACTGTTAATTTCAAAAATTAAGCTGTCTATTTTGATGTGGACTTGAAATGAATGCGCAGGTAAATTTACAACCGTTCAAATATGCCCGGTTATTTCATCAACAGTCATATAAGATCGTTTTCGGTTTATAACCTTCAGGCTAAATGTTGCAAAATAAATGCGGAATTAGTTGTCAAGTCAGGTTTACGTAGAATCTGATACTGAGTGAATCTGGTGTAATTTATGGATAGTGGATATTGTTACTGTGTTGCCGTGTTACTTGCTCCAACGGCGGCGGTCTATGGTAACTTTAGCAGTTGAACAAGAGGCTTCTGCGCACACGAACGAGTGTTTCGCAGCCGGATTCCGAAAGCCTCTGCAGCAACTAGGATAAGACATTTCCCATCACTGATGTACACACATGTGATGCGGTAGTCTGGCGCAAGTGCGACATCTATATCGATTGTGTGGCCCGAGTCGGCTAGATGGACCAAAATTGTGCTGAAAATCATTCGTTGTTGTCCGGTCTTCAGCAGAATAGGATGTTGTTGGCGTATTCTCCCCAAAAACTTTATGTTGCGCGACCAATGTAACCTGCTTCACAGAAAGAAGAGAATGAGCAGATACACAATGAGGTGGCACTACGGGGCATGGCGTCTTTGAAGTGGAAGTGTACAACGAGCCCAGAGGTGAACGTTAACTTTAGTTGTGCTGCTTGAAACGTTACCCTCTGGTCAGCGTAATATTTGATGTCAGCTTTGATTGGCAAGTTCATATAGGTGATCATTCACCTGACAAATAAGTCACGACCTTTCGGTTCCTTTCGTTGCATATCGCGAGCTAGAAAGTTATCTGAACAGTCATTGTCCAAAACGCTTCACCTGAAAGCTTGATCGCTCTGTCCAACACGCCATCAGTATAAATTTTGTATATTCGGTTTTCCATACAGCATATCAAGTTCCGTTTCTGCTTTATTGCAATAAAGCTGTGGAAATGATTACGCTGTGTATATGTCCACTTTCCGTTTATGCTTTTTGAATGGATCCCTCTGAACGTTCAATTGGTGTAAAATCAAAGAAAAACAATCTTCCCTCTTGCTCTATTTCCATAGTGAATTTCAGCTTCCTGTGAGCTGAGTTCTGTAGTGATAACAGACATTCAATATCAGTGTTACCATCGACGAAACAAAAAAAATGTCACCTGTATATCATCAGTTATATTAGTCCTACCAGATTTGTTCCTTCAATTGTGCTGGTAAATTCTGAGTAAATTTCGCCTGCTGATAAATAATCAAAAAGCATTTAATTTTATTTACGGTTCTCTGACTTCGCTTAAAGATGATCAACCACCGTAAGTGTTCCGTTATTTTGGGATTACCAGAGTGCATAACAACAAACTTTTGGTAGAAATCGTGAACTGAAAAAGGTCTTGACTTCGTGTGTAAAATTAATTATGTAATTTTGCGGCTCTTCATTGCATTTTTCCGAAACAGCATCAAGGTTCATGTATTTTATGAGGTAGGACAGTATCAGTAGATGCATAATTTTATGCAGAGGAGCAAAAATGTCAGTGCTTACGTTTCGTACGAGGGTTTGACCTTTGTTTTGACGCACGTTTTGGAGTGCTACTAGCTACTTGTCAGCCAAAAACTAGAAGACGCAATCCCGCATCGAATACTAGATGGTAATCTGCATGCTGTGAGCATTGTCCACAATATACTAGCGGGCATCTTGATGTTTCAGAACGCGGAGCAGATGGATTTGTTCTGATACTCAATTTGAGAAGCCAAGCAATGGACAATATGTTATCTATGCACGGATGAGAAATCAAGATGAAACTAGCCATGCATGAAGGTTTGTGCCGCGATGAACCCAGCTGCTTAGAAATCGGTTATTCTTATGTTGGATCAGTCGGAAAAGTGAAACTCTACAGAAATCTATTGCTGCCTCTTGGTTTTTGGTTGAACGACTTTAGTAAACGACCCAGTCAATGCCAATGATTACGAATAGAAGGCAGTGGTTGATGCAGACTGCGTGCTTATGTGATGGGGTACATTATCCATGACAGATTTGCACGTGCAACGTAAAACAGTTGCGGTTAGTATCCAGAATGAAACATTTTATACTTTAGATTAGTCCTGAAGGCTATAGAAAGAAAGATGCTAAGTCATTGGTTACTTCTGAGACTTCAGAAATATATTGTAGAAAAATGATGGTACTACATAGGGAAGTTACAAAATGTGTCAATACGTAGGTACAAGTTAAAAGAGATACAAACTCTTCCATCAGAGATTATTTCTAATTCAGTAAAACAAATGATACATTATATTGAGCTCTACAACAAGAGAAAGGATGTTTGTGCAAATCTGTTTGTTATGAAGACCATTTTTAATATCACTATATTTGACTATTTTACTGTAAACTTACTAATATCAGCCGGCGGCTAAGCGCAGTCTTCGGAAAAATTCGACAGTTTTAAATTTGTTTACGGTGAACGATGGATTGAGACATCGACAAGAGTTCAGGTATGAATCTATTTCAGTTTCATTATGACCTTTTTGACTGTCTACCATACTGTCATGAAAGTGATTGCTATGTTCACTCACAAATTTAAATCATAGTTGGGGAAATCTGATAAAGATGTAACCGCAGTGCTAGCCTTGTTAACTCGAGTTTTACTTCTGTAGGCAACAAGGCAGTATATCCTAGGAGACATACACTGCTAGAAGATTTTGAATATTTGTTTGTATGAAGCTCCATTGTCTTAGTCGGCGAGTTGATGGAGAAGGTTAGCCGAATTGAGATAATCACTAAGGATGTCAGTAACTGGTGAGTGCTTACCAAAACAAAACTTCATAATACATTGCTTAGAACAGAACGTTAAGCTTTACTAACGCTCGCTTATAAACTCGTGAATCTGACGAAGGAAAAACGCAGCACAAAAGCTGGCGTTTCCTTCGAATTTCGGCTGGGCGGACGGTCCTTGGCTACCAGTTTTCTAAGAATAGGTACGACAAACAAATGGACTAAAAATACACAATAAATCCCCTTGAAAATCGGTTACTGGGAACAGCCGATGGTTTACACACTACGCGTCGTGTGGCGGCCGATATGTTCATCTAAGAAAGAGTAGACTTGGAATCGGACTGTTATCAAACATTTGTAAGGTCACTACTGGATGACTAGCATGCTGAGAGGGGAAGATCACCAGAATATGAGAATCGGAGATCCAACCCATGTGAACGAGAGTGTGTGTAGGGAAAAGAAACCGTTCAAATTTATAGATGGTTTTGGTGGCCACCACGTTAAGCCAAAAGTGTGTTTGCTGCGGTGTGAATTCTTACAGACCTTTGGAAAGGAAGTATAATTTCTAGTTGGTTCGGATGGCATTTCACCGTGACATAAACATCACTGTCGCACAGTGAGAGAAATATGTATTACCACGTGGTTTGATCTCTGCGATGGAATTTTTAAACTTATTCAGCTTTACGCCACTCATTGTTTGTAGCCTGACCTTCCGCTGGCTGGAGGGCTATCGGGCTGCCCATGTCTATGCATAAACCACATAACTATGATCTGATCTCGGAAATTGTCGACAGTAAGTATAAAATTATAGTAACCGTTATGTCTACGTTAATGACTACATTCACATCAGTGTGAGTAGGGTTATATTTTGGAAAACGCCCCTTAGTTGGTCGTTGTTTCAAGGAAGCGCCAGAAAGTGGTCAGTTGTGCTTCGTTTATTTGTGTTTTGTGGCAAAATATATCCCCTCTGTAATGTTACCAAGTGACTAACACCTATAATGTAAAATCTCAGATTCAGAAATGTCCGCAATGTTAACCTTTTCTCTGTTACAGATGTAAGACGATATGTTTCAAGGGAAGTTCTGTCTCTTCCCAAAGATCGCCTGTTCGTTGTCGCACTGAAGCGCTTAAAGAAACAGGATTTCTGTCTGATAGTCATTAATCTGCCTATAATAATCGGGTCAGAGCAGATTGTGAAAATTGCCGACGAAAGAATATAATTAATTTAATGATAAGTTTTGCGGACAATTATTGGCCAAGGTCGGTTAGGTCCGATAAGGTTACAAGACTGTTTCTTCGTGGATGAGAAAGGTGCCTTTAATGCACCAATATGTTTTACATGACTCAGGGAGCTCTATTTCCCTGTAGAAGGTGTTTAATGTAAAATGTCCTGGTTGAAAGATCAACTTTTTGAAAACGACTTGTTTATTCCTTTCGAGAAGTCATAACAGTAGATTTTGCAGCATAATCCCGCCTCACCACACAAGCATACATTTAAAGTATGTGCCGGGTTATTGAGTAGTTCCCGGCTTCACTAATAACCAAATAATGGCAAATACCAACTGAACTAACGACTAAAATCTTTGTTCAAAAATTCGGTTGTAATACAACTTTTCGTGAAAGTAAAAATACACTGCTATTTTTTTTACTGAACTAAGTATGCTTAGCGAACCTTACGAAACAGATGAAAATTTTTATTCGAATTAACATACTTACTTGAGTACTTAGCTTGAAAGAAAAATTAAATTATATGGTTGGCTGAACAACTTACCTAATTACGTTACCAGTTACATTCGCCTACGCACTACAAGCAGTTCCGAATGAAACTATGAGGTGTAATGGAATCCTGTAGTCGATATGAGTGTCGTATTGCAAATAACTCTGAAAACAAAACATATACCCTACAGAGGTTGCCGACGCAAATGGGGTGATTATTCCTTGTGTCATCTGATAGGTTATAACTAATACGTAAGATTATTTTGTCAACTTTTCATAAAGTTTACTTCTGTGATGTATGATCCAGAACAGAATAACATGCTGCAACATTCTATTGAAACTGTTTGCCTTGACAAGAGTGTGCATTTTGAACAACGGTAAACATGACTGTTATGTATCAGGATGTGTCACATGATACACTTCAATTTTGTGAGTGGGAAAATATCACTGAGTACCTTCAATTGTCTTGCTATGAGGTTTCGATTACCTTTGTATTTTGCCTGTTCGTTTGTAGGCTGTTTCACTCTGTAAGTGATAACTATGTTTGATAATTGTCAGATTGTAGAACTCGCGATGAAATCTCATGAGTACAATGGTTACATAACGTTTAAGGTTCTATGATAACCATAACAGCCACAGTCTTATGGGTTTGAATATATAAGCATTGAGTCGGATGATAACAGTGGGTCCAACCCAAGGAGGCATTCGATCAGTTTACTACCGTTCATATTGAAATGGGTAACTGAATGAAATTTTTCACCACATCAATCGTGCCCATGTTTTACTAATTAACTTGCAGCCTGGAACACAATAATCCGATTGGAGTAGCGATGTTGGATGGATAGAAAGCTATTTGACTTTGTGGTTTGATTATTGTTTGTACTAGACATACACTTTTTATTCGGCTAAACTTTGTCACTAGCCTACTCAAAAGTATGCATGTGACATGAACGTCATTCTTGCGGGGACTTATCAGAAATGCACATCGTCACATTAGCATGGTTTTAAACCCCAGAGTATGTGACTTTTTGACTCATTCGTAGGAACCGTTTATCTACTATTCTCCTACTAGGGTTAGAGGTGTCGCCATTTAATACCGGATATTTGAAATACCTAGCGAACAGTGTTCATATTATATGACGGTTTGTGACGAGAAACATTATAAGCCTCAATGAATGCTTTGTCTGTATCAGCCCTACCCAGATGCTCGTAGAATTCGTTCGAAGTCGATTTTGCGAACAACCGTTCTCCACCATATTTATCAGGCTTTTACAGTTACACAAAGTGCCAGTTATACATAAAAATTCTAACGAGTTCTCTTCGTCTTTCTGTATCTACTCTCTCACCTGCAGTTGTTAAGCCGGTTACCCTGGGTGGACAGCATGGCGTCTGTTGGAGAGGATTCGTAAGCGCCCCCCGAAACGTCTCCATAACGGTTCGAGGAAGCCCATTCCTAGCGAAATCGGTTCCCATCTATCCGACACTGTCCACCAAGATGTGCCGGAGAATGTCTCCGAGTCATCTATAAGGTTCACCAAGCCCACTTCAGGGCTGTCAGAGTGCAATTTTTATCAACGACCGAGGCCAATGCCATCATACTCTACAACCCCTGTCTGTGTGCTCGAAAACAGTTCACACAAACCCTACACCTCTCCTGGCCAATCATTTCACATTTACTTGAAACCCAAGCAAACGTGAACCATGTGACGTTGACGAACGCAAACGGCATGACAGTCACTTGTAACACTCAAACACATTCATCAACACTCCCATCTTCCTCCCGTAGATTGTGATCCGTACCACATCTGTGACTTTTAATGACCTATTTGAATTGTAATTTTTACACACAACTCGTGCTTACTTTATGTACTTGCAAATATTTGATGTGAATGACTGAACACGGCTGTCTGCAAAATGGACTTCTTAATGAATCTGTCAGTTATTTGCTTAATCCAAGATTTTCAGGGAGGTTATTCACTTTTACTGAAACAGCTGAACAGAGTGATAAGTGTATTGTGAAACAGCAATGTTCTAGACTTGTTTTCAAAGACTAGTTATGAGAGCGGATGCCGCGTTTAGGCACGAGATTTTCTGTCGCTGGTTTGAATCCAACAGAAGCTCGATGCTTTCACGAATGGGTTGCTTCACAGTTGACACACTTGGCATACTACGCACCAGTAATGTTTTAGTCGTCGATCACAATTTTGGCAAATTTGTTTATTTCGATCATGTTGAGTGAAAAAATATCTGTCGTCGTGGTCCTCATTGAAAATACTTAATAAGTTCTGCGACATACTGCGACACGCAAAGGCAGTTATCATGACAGGTGAGCCAAAGTGAGTCGCATTTAAATCAGTGCTCGTCCAGTTCACTCACCGGATCAGTGTACCCATATCACAATACACATCACTAGTGTCTGGTTTCGGGGCATATTATTGAAGCTACTGATATGTCCTTCAGTGTACCATTGATTATTGGCTGCAACGGATTTAATAGCACCAATCACAAATAAAAAGTTGGTCGACTTCACATTTGCCCAAACTTTTAGCATTTAGCTAAACCACACAGCTAGTTCCATCGGGAAAATTGTACTGCTTCTTTTCCACTTCGAGATGTACGGATAGTAATTTTCAGTTTGCTGCTGTCATGTTTACGTCCTTGAAAGTCGGTTTGGGATGTTTCGGTGATTTTCCTTGATCTGCTTATCCAACCTCTGCGAACCTTCGAACTAGGCAGATCACATTGGTGCAGTTTGTATAGATCGAGCCCATGTCCCAAAATTGTGGGAGGCGTTCCATAGGCAGAATGTTTGACGGGGGTGCATCAGCGAGTGTTAATGCGCCACGATAATCGAGGCATGGAGGGAAGAAGCGTTTCTGAGACGAGGCATCAGCCACCATTTCGTCGGACATGACTCGACTTCACT
>LUCH01018123.1:0-18273 GCA_013368495.1 Paragonimus heterotremus
GATCAGGAATGCTCTGACCCCGGGTGGAGGCTCGCCATTGCACTCCGGCGGGTTGAAGCCCGCGACGGACCTTAATCGGGTTCGCTCGGACGCGCAGTTTTTTTTGTTTTGCCCAATAGGTCATCAAGATGAGCAAGCCGTCACACCGCGTCAAGACCTAATCTCGTTAAGACAGCCCTAGGTCTAAAAAAATACCACTACTGCTAGTTGTCTATAAGAGTATCGATATTCTAACACTCGTCTTAACTAGGAAATAACTTTGATACAGTGAACACAAGACTGATGTCTCACTTATGTCTTGCAGACCTCGGGTACTATTTTTGCAAACGGAAATAGCTGCAGATGAACACCGAACACAAGTTACCTGCTCAATACTGAAAACAGTCTAAAATAGCCTCGCCCGTTTTGATATCGATCTATCGCCACCGTCTTTGAAAGCTGAAAGCAGGACGTATCAGAATACGGTCTTTCAATAGGTTAAGCTTCAGAGCCACTTCTGCACTGACACAGAATCGTCCGGAACATAATACTTGAAAATTAGAGTCTCATTGGTAGTATGATTCGATCCGGCCAGCTGAAATCTTGAGTTTATCAGCTAGGTTGGTGAGATTGACAGGTTAAAAGTGAACGATCTCCTATGAATATGGCTCCAACACTAAACCGATGAAACTAAAGAGAATGGCGCCCTACTACTCAATGAAAAATAAACTTTTGATTTTAGCTTAATCCATGACTTTTGATCACTCAGTGATAAGTGAGCAACGTGACGGGAGTGTCAGTCTTGGTTACTTCGTTCCAGAGGGATAAAAAAAATGAAGTTTCACAAAAATGAACTGGTTCGTTTGTGTCGTAAGTATAAACCTAGTACAACGACCTTTAAAAATGGACCACAAAACTCACTTTATGGCGCCTGTGATGGACTGCTAACATTGGAATGGAGATAGGGTATACATAATCCCATTTGGTCGAAATCTCTTGACCTCTAAACAGCGCAGCTGTAACGACGCTGACCACCGATCGTCGATTGCAGATTCAACATCGAGCCCAACATATCGCAATGGTACAAATTCTAGGTACGAACTCTGTTACTGCGACCGCTCCTATCTGGAATTGGGCAGCCTGACGGTAACAGGCTTCTGTGTGACCAAGTATGTCGCATTAGAACAAACGCTTGATCTCAATGTCACAAATTTTCGTCTATACTTGAGTGTTCAGTTCATATTTAATCCAAAATATATGGCACACTACGGACAACTTAACCCAAAGCCGAGCCCTTTTCTTCTGGAACGAAAGTGCTGCCAACATAACGATTGTACTGCATACAGCGTTGAAAAGGTCAGTTTAATGCAAAATACAAACATCTTGAAGTATAAATAACAAAACACGGAAGACAGCGAGATATAAAATGAAAGATCTGGTTCAACTAGGGCTAAACGGTTGTAATCAATGATGGTATGCTCACTTGGCGACCGCTGACGTTCTAGTCCAACAATACGGGCAAACCTGTTAAACGAAGCATTTGAGGATGAAGTTTGTGGGATGTGAAATTCGTTTACTCATCAACATGTTTCTGATGTGGTACGTTATGACCTTCGACAAGTATTTTATAGTAACGTACACCCTTCCGATACAGAAACTGAAAATAAATTCAAAATTAGATCGGTAACTTACGCCGGGATTATAATAGTTCGTGTAAGTAAGATCAATAACACAAGAGATAGTCTGACCCAATGATCTGACTCGACTGAAAAGGTCGTTGAAAGTGAACCTACATATAATACTATGCATTAGAAGAGACCAGCACACCTTTGCTGTATTGGAATGTAGGCTGACTTCTCCTGGAAACAATAACGCAGAAACTCATAAGTTCTTACCTCGGGAATCGGAAGCTTAACAGGAAGTATACGCGTTCCTTTGATTGGCAATCCGAATGACGAGTAATCAAACCATCTGGAATTTAAAGAAAAATAAGGACGATCGGCAAAAACGGATTTGTGTAAATTGTAGTAAACTTAAATCCCGATACAAAGCACAATACAACACTCAGGCAACAGTGAAGAATAACAAGAATTAGCCAAAAACATTGAAGTAGTTGACGGAACAGGCAAGGCCCTCACACTTCATTACACTCTCGTTGCTTGACTACCTCACGGTATTATCCAACCATTGACGGTTTCAATCAGTGATATCCGGCGCATACCGGAAGTATGTGCCAGCGAACGGTCGCGTTGCACACGTCATTATCTAGCTTCAAGCAAGCTATTCGATAGAGATAACGACAATCAGACGTGGTGATTATGTTTAAGTTCTCGTCACGAACATCCTACGTTGGTTAACACTAAAGCAAAATGGATCGCATACAAGCATTTTACACCCATCCGTCTGACAAGTGAACGTCTCTACGACTTCGCAGAACACTGGAGGAGGGAGCAAGTGATTTCACTGTTTTTATTTTTTCCTCAGCAATATTATAAAATAATGAGATAACCTTTCCAAGTAGGTAAATCGGTCGCGATAATTGGTCATAATCATAAACGGCTGCGGAAGCCTTAGTCGCCTATCTGAGCAAAGCTGGGAGATGTCTCCTGCGAGAATGGAAACTGCACAACTATTCACGTCATTGGCTGGAAATGCACTCGGATATGGCAGTGCTGTAGTTAATAACCAGCCGGCATCACCAGAACGAATGCTTCCTCCTAATACTATTATTTTTTGAATGTACGTGTTCAGTTATCAACTTGTCATTTCGTGGTGTTTCGAACCAAAACTACTACTTAGAGCTAGAAGTGTAAGTATGAAACGGTTCACAATTAGTGAAGTGTATGCAATAATAAGACAGGGGTGAAGGCGCTTCAACGTTAGGGTAGACCTATGCACCTCGAAGGTGTGAAACACAGTTCAAACAGATCGAACTTATTGGGAACGATACAAAAAATGTGATAAAGAGATAAAATGAAGCAATGTGTACTCTATACTCCATATCTACTAGTTTACCACTGGAAAGAAATGCATACGTCCATCTCTTTAGATCCGTAAAGTTCTAGAATGGTCAATGTTAAACAGAAAGAAGGAAACCAGATATCCTTGATGCATATTACTTGAAACCTGAGACGGCTGCTCTTTTATTCAGCTTGCTAAGTGAACAAACTTCAACAGATTCACACACTTCTGTAAAACAACTCCACAAGGTAGACTATAACAGAGAGCGCTGTGTGTTGGGTACAAGTCTGAGGAGACACGGATTATTGATTCGAGATCACCAAACAAGCACCGTCGAAAAAGGACAGATGAGAAAGAAACAGAAAGTGGATAAAGCTATTTTCGACAGTTTTACGAGGCATGCGATTTTCGTATTTTGATGATATACTTAGTAACTGCTGAGTATATAAATGGTAGCAAAAAGAGAACGCTTCGACCACCGACTTCAGTTTGTAGCTATATCCTTTGGAGTATCCGAACAGTAACAATGAGTAATTTTTGGACCTCATTAGAGTAATCGGAAAGCGTTAAGAGAAATCAGACCTACTGGCAAGTTCTTCACATTCGTGTGCTAAGTCACCGGCTACCTAAAATGCAGTTTTCTTCAGCCATACCTAACAATCGCAGCAAGGTGCGATATGGCAAGCGCCCAGCAGGCACTGTAAGACATGTCCAAACCATTTTAATTAATAAAATGGGGAAAAAGTTATGACAAAATATACCATGATGCTTGGCTGCCTAAAAAGATTTCAACGCGTAGAGATGCGTTACAGTGTAAAATTATGAACTTTCTCAAGACTAGGTTAAAACTCTGCCTGTTTTCAAGAATATGACTTTTGCTGAGGCAAGTTAGCCGAGACAATAATTTGGATGTGAGAAGCGAAACTGGTGTTCATGTTCTTTCCACACCGGGTGATCTTGGATAGGTAATAACCGTTGAGAAGAACCCACTACAGGAAGCCTATTCAGTTTCCCAAGCTGTTCGAAAATACTAACATTTTCTGCTATCTTGAAGTAGTATTACAGGTCGCGTGATGTCCTGATTCGGAAGGCCATACCAACTAGGGCCTTGATCCCTTCACATACGGCCATGTAGAAAACAGCCAGAAAAAGAGCAGTTACGCTTACGGGGTTGTACGGTAGAAATGACTGTAAACTAAGGCACGATCCTGTGAACACAGCAGTTTTTTCATATGTGCAGTACCGTTACTCTCTGAACACAGGAGAGTCACAAAAGGTATCCTCACTGAAAGACAGCTTGAAGAGACGAACGGTTGACTATGCCCACCGATTAATTACCCCATACGGTTGAAAAACGTACAGAAATTTCGAGGGGCTTGAGCAGCCTGAATACACCTAATGCACTCAACAGCAACCGAAATCTGACAATGATATATTATCCATTGTACACTCAAGTCAGGTTAGCCTTTCAGTGCCAATTAAATCAAACTTTTGTGTCAGGGGCTCCGGGTAAAGTCTTCTGGTATCTTGCGGATTAAGCTTTTGAGTCAGAGGTTCAGAGCGAGGTCATCCAAAAAAACCTGTATCATGTTACCGAACGGACGAAGCAGTTTATCCAGAGATTCCAGACGGGGTACTTGTACTGAGCTCCCTTGCAATATAAACAGCTAGGATGTATTAAACGTTTCGACGGACAAGTTCACCGATGTTCGCCTCTCTTCTCCTGTTTCCAAGCCTTATTTGTTAAAATTAAGACAACCGACTAACATTAACAATTTTAATGTTCATCCGTTCCAACAAATTGGTCACCAAGCTACTTTTCGGGTCTGTAACTATGTGTTTTGTCTTGCCTGTCGGCGAATCCTTGTTTACCACAAACTCAAACGAACGTTTAGCGTAGTGCGACAGCAGGTACGCGGGCAGTACTGTTGTAGAAAGTCTAAATTTTCTAGGTCGAACATTGCAGCATGTCCATATATCTGCACCCAACTAATAACGCATTCAGCGGTACGATGTGTAAATTCCTAACAGCAAGTGCTGTTAGTGTGGTGTCTATTGTGAATGTAACCGGTAGGACCTAAGTTATAGCAAGCATAACACTCTGGGACAACACGATGCACAAATCTGCCTACCACGATAAGACAACAAAATGAGCCAGAACTGTCGACAGAACTCATTTCCCAGTAACCAGTATCGCGAGGGTTAAGTTGACGGACCGCATCTTGAGGGACAGAGTGAAAAGTTCACCCTACGAGATAACAGGATATCCTAGTGACCTCATTATCCCACTATTGCTCCGAATGAGTTCCTGATTAATATCGAAGACTTTTCCATTAGATAGGACAGCAAATCTATTAGCACAGTTAACCGGTTGTTAGATCGCCCTGCACGGGTAGGCTGAACATAAGTTAGTAAGCCACCAAGTACAGTGTCTTGATTCGTTCGATGGTACAAGCTTATAAGAAGTGAATAACCAAAGGCAAACGGTCAATAACCAACTGACGAATCGGTAAGCACTTGCACATGTGATTGGTTAGTTTGTTGCGTGACCTATCTGACATAAGTTAAGACGTGTCATTGCGTGAGCCTGTCCGATTCTGATCTAACACTGGTGGACGACCGTAGTACACTATATTTGAGGATACCTCTTCTAGCCCCTCTTCATACTAAGACGACAGCGGCACAGTAATTGAAAAAAAATCCGTTGCATGCTTGCAACGACTTCTGGAAATGCTATTTTCATAAGGATATCGACGATCAGCGACACTGCTCGATATGCATGTTCTGCATGTATGTTCAGTTATCCGTCTGATATGAAAGGCTCGATACTAATTGTGTACCGTTGCATCACTGCGCCTCAGAAATACGCATGCTTCAGCTAAGCAGCATTTTAATTTGAAGCTCGGTCGGTTGCCGGTTATGATCGTTGCTGAAAACTAGCAACATTCCCCCTTCAAAAAGACAATCGGCTTTTGAGTCATTGTATTCCGATAGACTTATACTGTTTTGCGCACACCTGTTCTGTTGAGGCATTATTAGTTGTTATCGGTCCCGGAAGAGGCTAATATTAAATACAGTTTGCTTTTCCAAATATTTCGAAAATGTATGGTTTGGCACGTACCTAACTTTTACCTTGATCCTTGTTTATTGGGATCTCGTGTAAACCTAAAAAGTACACGGTGGAAAAACGACGTAACCAAAAACGTTCCTAAAACACATGTTCACCCTTCTCTATGACGCAACCAAATGTACGGTATAAAAATCCCGTGAGTGCAGCTGTTGTCACCTGACTGCTTTGATGCACTCCGTTTAACAGGACTGTAACCATAGTCATCGTAGTCCTCGGAATCAACACAGTGAACAAACTTCTTTGTCAGCACAGTCGCCAGTGCTTTCAATAATCTGCTACCGGAAACGGTGGCGGGTATCATAACAGAAAAACTTAAGCTGAAAGTAGATTGCGGTTAATGAAACAAAATACCTGGCGCAATAAAATAAACGTGAAGTCTCAAGTGTTGAAAATGAACAATTTTCCCGAATGCAAATTCTAAACCACAAAACCTGTGAAATGCGACTAGGCACAACAATATGAAATAACCGATTATCAGTCTTTCTACTCTTTACAGATATCCCGATTTCCCGGCATATCCCGCTTATTTATACAGATAAATAAATTTGTGTGCGCACATGTGACTACAAAATATAGTTTAGAAAATGCCGTTTCTGTGAAAGTTGGAAGAAAAAAGGAATTGGCGTAACGAACCAAGCTTACGCTGTCTCATAATTATGCGAACGCCACAACTTAAAGTGGATTATGGTGTTTCAAAATGAAATTTCAATACACCATCAACGTATACTGTTTATTAAAGTCCAAGTGCGACCGCGCACGTCTGATCCAAGTTTACTGAATAACATCCATCTTCCCTCATCTCTTGCCCAACCAACAAACCTACCAATTGGGTCTAGATCCGGACCATGGCCGGGTTGACGCAGTGGATCGCGGTTCTGATAAGTCACATTGTCATCACTTCCGTATCATGCAACGAACAACTGTTACGCTGTAACGCTATGTCTGGTAGATATTACGCGCAAAAATGACACCGAATAACTCGAAGATGTGGGCAAATAAAACCCAGATTTTTGTGGCTTTTTCAAACAACCCAGTTAGCACTTATCGTTAAAACCGAGGATATCACTGCCAACCAATAGACCACCTTTCGTTAGACGCCGTCTATGCAATATGAGGCAGCTTCTCAAACCACATCAATGGTGCATACACCTACCAATGAAGAGTAACGTCATTTATTCACTTGTACATGGCACACATCCTTCTGACCATAGTCATCATTGAACTTTATGATACGCAATCAGTCGTGGAATTCCCCTGAATTTCCGTCTAACCATTCTGTTCCGGAGATTTCTGATGTCCTCAACAAGAGTGCAGAAGATGGTACAGTTATATCCACGGTTAAGTCCCGTGTCAACTTCGTTGCTGTGCAGTTGAAACGATCTACAGTAAACGAAAAGTTTGGATGGTCATTACGATATCTGAGACTGATTCCGATCGGGAGTCCTATTTGCATTGGAAATCGGCGCAAGACTCATCCGGAAAGACCGTTCTCGTTATCAACAACGACTCACGAGTCGACGTGTCTTCGACATTAAAAGCCTGTTCTCCCTCGTGTATTCCACTCTCAGAGCAATGAGGGTGTTCCCCAGCTGATGGGTCAGTCAGAACTTACCAGTATCGATGATGAATCTCCCGACGTGTCCGTTGACTTTTACATCTTTACACCACTTTTTACAGCGCCGAGCACCCTGCCAACCGTCGTACATCCAGAGGACTTATACACGGTGGACACATCCTCATAAACTGTACCAGCCAAACTGCGTAACCTCAAGGATAGCTCTGTTGAGTCAGATGGAATTTGTCTTCCCGTTTTGCTTGAAGGTCTCGAACAGATTGCTAGCCCTTTGAGCATGCTACTAAACCAAGTCGCTCGAACAGGGAGCCGTTCACATGAGTTGGATGGTGATTAATCTAAATCCAATATATTCAAGCGTAGTCGACGTAAACTTCCAGCTAACAACAAACTAATAACTGTTCTTACCAGTGCAATCAAGGTGCTTGAAGCGCTTGTGTGTGATGCTCTTTCTAACTACTTGTCCGTTTATAACCTCCTTTATGATGCCCAGCATGGTTTTCGCAGAGGGCGCACATGCGTAACAAACCCCCTGTTCGTCACTGATCACTGGAGTTCATGATAACCTACTTGGGTAGCTACATTCACCTCACCAGTCTCTATTACCGTATTCGGATCAACTGTTGCTTCTCTGGCCTCCACTGAAGCAACAGTGGTGTTCCCCAGGGCTCCATTCTCGAACCCCTTTTCCTTCTCATTCACACGAATGATAACCACATTACCGTCCTCTCCTCTGCTGCTATTCGCGGATGATGTGAAACTCCAGCATAACTCCTGGGGATTCCACCCTTCTGCGAAGCGACTAATACAATCTGTTTGCGTGGTCGCAGATCACTCTTTTGGATTTTAACGTCGAGAAGTGCATAGATCTAGCACTACTTATCACCCTAATGGTACTATCCCTCAGTCTACATCTACTGAGAGGGACTTGAGAATATTCGTTTCCAATGCTCTTTCGAGCTTACGAAACACAGAAACTAATGCCAAGAAGGCCAACAAGACCCTGACGTTCCTCAAACGGCTCTTTGGTAAATTTCACTCCACATGCTTTAAGCTTCTCTACGACAGTTTTGTTCAACCTTATCCTGAGAATGCCGCTGCAATCTGTACACACCTCATCTCCAGAGGGATAGGACCCAACTTTTGGTTGTACGACGAAGAGCTACAAAGGCCGTCCTAACAATGAAATAAAGTTCTACGAAGAAAGATTTAATGAACTCAATATGTACTTGCTCGCATTTCGGAAATTGCGGGGTGAATTGTTGTACACTTTTCTAGTCCTTAAGACTTCCAATCACCCAGGTAGAATCCTAATTAGCATCTCTATGAATATTACTTTGACGGGTCATGCTCTCAAATTAGAGCATCAGCACAGTCGATTAGAATGTCGGCAAAGCTGTATCTCGTTATCCGTCTGTAGATTATGGAACTCTCTTTCCGATAGTATTGTTTTTGTAGATTTTATGTCAACTTTTGAAGTTCGTTTAAGTCGATTCTTTTTTTTTGTAGTTTTGACACTGCATTTGTTTTGAATTTCAAGTTCATCTACCCCGGCCCCGTGATTCACTGTCTCGGGATATGGAACGCTCGAAAGCCCAGCTACCTTACTCTGTCACCAACCCATTAAACCATTGGACCACAACTGACTTCATGGACAGCCCTTTTCGATCAACTGGCTTCTAGGTATCTTCTGATGTCGACTACACCTGATATACAATTCGAATTCTTTTGAAACCGAGAGCTCGGGGTTTCGACAGACTTGAATTAATTGGAAGCTGATCGATAGGCTCACCCACTCGTGCAAGTGAGTGCGGAGTTGCTATGCACTTGAATCTTTTCATTCATCTGTATTATTCATCGCTGACCACGTTCTCTATTTTGCATTGTAGCCACATGGCTTATTTACAAGTTGGGTAAAGCCTATCGTTCCGGCAAGTCTCATTCTCGTTTAGTATCAGTCCGTTGAACGTACCTTTCGAATCAACACAGTTTATCCAACTTTCAGAATGGTTGGTCGCGTCCTGCGTCCTGATCGTTTCGACGCCAACCCTCACTCACCTAGCGCAACTGATCAGTAGCTTCGCCGATGGAAGACATTCAAGAACTTCCTTCCTGCTGTAAAATCGTCTGAAACAGACGCATTGGCTATTCTCATTAATTATCAGTTCATTCGTACACAAACACGTCGCGGAATATGACTCCTGCAAAGCAGCCAGGTGTACACTCCAGAATCTCTACACTCAACTAAAAAACACAATTTTCGTTCGATATGTCCTACTCACTACTAAGAAAGAGGACGGGCAAAATCTGAGTGAATTTTCTCATAAACTCAAAACGTTGGCTTTGGACTGTGATATAAGAAATTATTCGCGATTCATTCATTTGTGGTTGAAACTCTCCTTCAATCTGTCAGCAACTACTCGAATATAAATCTCTGGACCTCACTTCAGTCTTCGACGTAGCTAGATAATTGAAACTAGTTCAACAGCAATCACTATCTTACAATCAACAACCCTCTCGGGCTGTGTCGCCACAAGCGACTGGGCACCTTCAAACGCCCATCCCAATGCACATTACACCGAATGTACAGCAGCCACAGGCAACTTTTCAAAACAGAACGCCTTTGTGTTATGTTTGTGAATTATGTTGGCATTTGCGAAGGCAGTGTCCAGCTCGTGATGCTATACGTAAACGCTGTGTAACGAGTGTGTCAACCCTCTAAGATTATATATTTCGTAGCAATATTGGAATCTGTATTATCGTCTCTCACAGTTGCAGCGGCTTCCACATGCTTGTCAGATGTTGTAGTGAACGGTATTCCGTTACAAGCTCTCACTGATGCAGGCAGTTTGAAAAGCAATCTATCTCGTTCTGTTCTTCGGGCACATAAATGGCAAACCAACCCAACTGTCAGAGGACCATATGACATTTACCAGGTTATCCAGTTTCACACTTGGTCATTGTTTCGTTTCTACTCATTTCAAATAACTGTCATATAACTAAAAAATTGCCACTTCTCAACAACCTGTGTACTGATGTAATACTGGGACATGATTTTTAAAAGACGTCAACGCGTCGAAATACATTTTTCTGACTCTGAGTCATCACTTTCACTTCGAAACATGCTTGCTATTTTCTGTTACTCCGTCGTTTCCGTTTCAGCGTTTGTCGCCTGATTGTCAACCAGTAGTCACCAAATTCAAGCAGTATTGTTTACCCGATAAACTCTTTATCAAGTCTGAAACTAAAAACTTCTGGAAGCCAGATTATCGAACCTTCTGTCCTACCTTGGAGGGCCCAAGTCCTGGTAACGTCTAACGAACGACAGAAGCGTCAAATAGTAGTGAATTACAGCCATACAATCTATCGGTTCACTTAACCAGACACCTACTCTTTACCATGGATTGACGACCTTGCTGTGAAAATATCTTGTTATGAAGTACTCAGTAGTCTGGATTTTCAGAGCGCGCATCATCAGATACCCAACAAGAGGGAAGAAGAAAAATTACACTGCGTTCTCAGCCGCCGACTGTCTTTATCAATTTATTCGTATTGTTTTCGGTGTTACTAACAGAGTAGCAGCGTTCCAGCGTACTACCGAAAATATCACCCAACAAGAGGAATTGTCTGGGGACTTCGTTTATTTAGACAATCTGACTATCTGTGGCAACTCAAACGAAGAACATGATCGTAACCTCACACAATTCCCCAACACCACTCGCAAGCACGGAATCACTTTCAACGAACAAAAAAGTGTCATGCGGACGCAAAACATCAAATTGTTGGGTCATGAACTCTGAAAGGGTGTCATCAGACCAGATCAAGAACGTCTTCGATCATTGAAAGAGTTATCAGCCCCGTCAGATTTCAAAGCATAATAGAGAGTTATTGGCATGTTCGCTTATTGCTCTCAATGGATCTCACAATTTTCAGGCAAAATTAATATGTTTGTCAGAGGTAAGACATTTCACCTTCCCGAAGAAGCTTTGGCTTCGTTTATCAGTCTTAAGAAAGAGATTAAAGATTCAATGAACGCTACCATTGAACCGAGAGTGCCCCTGACAGTTGAAACTGACACATCAGATATCGCCATCGCCCCAACATTAAACCAGAATAGACGACCAGTTGCATTTTCCTACAAAACTCTAACATTGTTGGGATGTAAGCATTCTTTTGTCGAAAAAGCCTACACTACTGTGGGAAGATTAAAAAATAACCGCATTTTCTTCTGAGTTACCGTTTTACAATCAGCATAGATTAGCGCCTCATATCTCTTAGGTCCGATCAGAAACAAACAGAGAAAATCAAGGACCTTAGAACACTGAGTTATCCTGATCCAGTTCACCAGTAACGACAGAAGACATACGTCGCGAGATGTTGACATTTCGTTTACTCTCTTCAGTCACGAACGTAAAACATTAGAACATGCAAATATGGACGTCACCGAAGCTGTAAGTGAACTGGTAGATTACATGTGAGACAGAACATTTTTGTAGGACACGATTATGAATGGTGACGTCGATATCTGCAAACAGATCGGTGCCTACGACAAAGAATGGCTGAACATATACCTAAGTCGTTGGTGCGCGCCATGACGCAACAGAGCGAGGGAGATGAAATCTGACCTCATCCACTGCAAAGCACATCATGGAAACAGGTCACATTATTGATTCCGCCAACTCGTCTCAAGCTTTGTTGTGTAATCGCAATCCGAAGTAGCTTGCTTTCTCCGAGGGACTGTTAATCAATACTCGCTGTCCGGTCCTGTGTGTGCATAAACTGTTGATTCAAGCAGTCTGTCTGCCCTGGAACTGATAACAGTCCTTGTTTCATGTAAACCCAATCGTTGATTCTTTCTATTGTGGTTGCTATCCACATGTCCTGTGTGTTCTAATGTTTTACGTTCGTGACTGAAGAGAGTAAACGAAATGTTAACATCTCGCGACGTATGTCTTCTATCGTTACTGGTGGACAAAATCAGGAACGAGAAAGTACAGCGTTGGCGACTTGAACATTCCAACTTTCAGCATGACATTCCCTACCGTCCTGGCTTTGACAATCACGTGGCTGATACTCTATCGCGCGATTTTAATTGCCAAATCTCTCACGCTATCAACTCGAAAACATATCATGAATTATTGTCCCCTTGTCCGCGCACGGAATCTACCGTTCAGTCAAAAGATGTCAAATGAGTCAGCGCACAATGCAAACTTTGTGCTAAAACCAAACCCTGTTTTCTCACTCTGACACACAAACCTCTGGTAAAAGCTACCCAATCATTCGAGAGGTTAAGTATTGATTTCAAAGGACCGATTCCTTCATCCTCAAAGAACAGTCTTCTTGACAAATGTTGATTAAGTTTCCCGCTTCCATTTTGTCCATCCGTGTGCTGACACTTCTTCATCCACAGTGATCAACTACTTGGTGAATTCATTTACCATTTTTGGTTTATCTTCACTCATTCATTCTAATCGTAGTTCAGCATTTATTTCAGAAGAATTACCTTCATTCTTACAAGTTGAAAGTATCGCAACCAGCCCTACTACAGCCTATAAATCCATAGTCTAACGGATAAATTGAACATCTCAATGGCATCATATGGAAAACTACACCACTGGCATTCAAGTCGAAAGGTCATAGTGTTGAACACTGGGAAACAGTGCGCTTTACTCCATACGTTCTTTACCATGTACAGCAACCAATTGTACTCCAAACGAGCGAATGTTCTACCATAACCGTAATGCTTCCATGGGTCTCTCCTCACCAAGTTGGTTAGTGAACTTCGACAAAGTCCTCCTCCGAAAATAAAACCGGACGTCGAAATATGACCCGTACACTTGAGAAGTTGAGTTTATAGAATGTAATCCAACTTATGCTTGTGTTCGCCACCTCGACGGCCCTGAGGATACAGCATCCTTACACAATCTGGCACCAGCAGCAGAGGATGCTTTAATATCCGACGAAGTAGAAGTAGAAAAGGACAATGAAACGCCAGATTCAAACCCAAAGGGTTCCTTCGTATCCACGTTTGAAGAAAATCGTGATACAGATTTCAATAATCACGACGTTTGCGAAACTCTTCTGAACCGACAACGTACAGTTAGACCCTACGTTTTTAGGAATCGGGAGATATAATCCCCACATCTCAACACTGAAAGTTTGCGTCACACGACTCATGAAAATCTCACCAACATTTACTTCAGACGATGTGTGTTATGTACTTGTATCTTTTCATTTGTTTGCATTATTCACTGTTCAGTACGTCCTCTATTTTGCATTGTAGCCACATGGCTATTTACAAGTTGAATAACGTCTATCGTTCTGGCAAGCCTCATTCTTGTGTAGTATTAGTTTGCCGAACGTACGTTTTGAATCATCACAGGAGTCCGAAGTGCCACAGGCCGATCCATCAACCAACTTCGAACTAGCTAAAGAGCCTGCCCGAACCTGGAGTCGTTCCGATAACCACGCTTGTATTTAAAGGTCAAACAATAAATATAACAAATGAAACGTCAATCAGAAGCGAATACCGATAATTGTAAATGAAAGTTGATGCTCAGAGCACCAATGAGACAGTAAAATGAATTCACAATGACAGCACGGGAATTTGAATCAAATTTCTAGCTATCTGCACCGAAGTTCAGAGCTATCTATAAGGGTAAGGTAATCACCAAGAGTCGGCCATCTGTGTCTCCTCTTTCAGTTTCTACTCTTCTTTTCCTTTCCTCCAGGAGCCATTCTATCTCTTCTCACACATCTGAACGAGGAATCATTATTCGGTTGCATGAACATAAACTGTCTGAACTTCTCTAATAATTCTCCAGAAATCAGACAGTTGGCTTATTAAGCAACTCCTCACACCTTCGTCTAATCAAGGACCTGCCCTTCAGCAGACATAAGTGACAATGAAATGGATGTCTCTGAGCACTCTGTGTACAGTGTCGACTCCCCCTCCCCCCACCCCGAAGGAGGATGGAAGGTTCTGTTATCTTCTCTAATCACAGTTTCCCGACACACATGGTCATTGAGAATTTTCAGTCATCTCACAGATGTGATGCATTGTGGCTACAGCCAGCTCTGTATGCCCAAGACACACTCCTAGTTTGGGCTGTATATCGCTTTCCCTCATGCAACACTTTGGATGACGACGCTCATATTGAAAGTCTACAAAACTTCCTAGTACTTCAGCGCCTTTCCCATCTATTTATTATGAGTGACTTCAACGGACCGAGGATAAATAGGTCGTCAATTTCCCATTTGACCTGTGAGAACGGGTTCTCGGCAGTTTTGTCGGCGTTGACTAGGCGGAAATCGTATACACAGTATGCCAGCGCCCGGTGTGGTATCGTTCCGATCGAATGCCCTCTATGATCAATTTAATTATTACAAACGACGACCACTTCGTGGGCAGAGTGGTCGTCAAACCGTTACTTGGACAAAGCGACCACTCATTATTAACTTTCAATCTCATGTGCTGTTGATTGCAACATTCAGCAAGAAAGTTCACAATTCAAAACTTCAAACAGGCGGACTTCGACGGCCTTCGTTAACTAATTCTTGATTGAGACTGTGGAAACGGATTATCACAGGTTTCAAAATGCAGTTCAAAAGACGGATGGCTCATTCGCGCTTTACTTATTTGCAAACTGCGTACTGTCTTCTCTCACCCACCCCTTCCGCTTAGAACAGGTCTCCCCCTTGACGACCGTTTTCATCTGTTTGCAAAACATGGACTTACAGACAACTTAGTGAACCTGAACGCACTTCGCACTGTTCACAGCAGGTGTGAGAATGTAATCCGCGAACACACTAAGCTCGTAAAAAAAATGTCCTATTGAGGGCTCGTGCAAACAAAAATCTATCATTGAGATACATGCGTCGAGTGAAAAACAATAAGCCTTCAGGTTTCTATTCGACTGCCTGAAAGGAAGACTTTGTCTGACCCACAAGTGATCGCTGAGGTATTTAAGGAGCATCATTCGGTGATCGTTATTGTTGCACCGCCGACAAGACATCTCACTCTACCTCTCTGAAGCTTTCAGCAGCCTCCATCGTTGCTGACATTTCCGCACCAGACGCAGAAAACCTTTCATTCGAAGTCAAACTATATAGCACAATGGATCCAGAAAGGATATTTTCCAAGATCCTCAAGGTGGCCGATAATTTAAAAGAACTGTTTAAAGACAGCTCACGCATGGAAAGAAATGCCGGTACTGCCAATTTTTAGTGTGGGAGGTCAGCACTCCTTGGTAGCTACCAGTCAGTCAGCCTTACTAGTAAACCATGCAAGATAGTAAACCGCTTGGTGAAACGGTCCATCCTGACGCACTCCGTTTGGGAATAGTCTTTTCTCCTCTAGACTGCATGGTTCTTTTTCTAATCGATCATGCATAGCAAATACGCTTATCTTCATGGACAGTCTGAGGCAAGAGACTATGACCTCATTCCAGATGTTATTTTCTTTGACATCGCCAAGGCATTCGACCGTGTTCCACATGTTCCTCTCAGATATAAGCTGAAAGCTTACGGCATCCGGAGAGAGGTTCATCGCTGGATTACTTTTCTTGAGAACATAACTTTGAATCAAAGCTAGATCATACCCTTCATCCCTCTCCATAATTTCTGCGGAGGTTCTTCAAGGGTTAGTGCTCGGTTTTCTTCCGCTTCCTATATGCATTAACGATCTTCCAGGCAATATTTCCAGCAAAGTGCTTCTTTACTCCAGCGACCTCACAATCTGGAACGCTAGTAATCCTAACACATTGCAGATAGATAGTGACGCAATTAAGCGCTGGTCGAACGATTGAAGTATCTCCCCAAACGATAGTGTGTGCACACATGTCACTCGGCGGAGATTCTGGCGATGCCTTTGTACCTTGCAGTGCACTCAGCATAGTAAACATCAAGATGGTCGACCTGAAAAACGACCTGGACACCTGGATGTTGTCTAACCTATCTTCCGCGCACCATGAAGAAATGGTCGATTAAGAGTGGTTCGTAGCTCTTAGAATGATAAATCGAGCCATTCCTCGCCTAGAAAAGAAAGTGTTTCGGACATTTTACAAGGTTCAAACAATGCCGTTGCTTCAATACATCAACCAAGTCGTGTACAGTGGCCTGAAGGATCACATAATCGCTGTTGGGAGTGTTCCGCAGGCGGCTATGAAGCAGGTCACCGGCTTGTGGTATGTGACTTGCGAGCCACGACCTGAAGTTCTTGAACTGTACCCACTTCAATTTCGACGACTCAACGGGGCTCAATTCTTGTACAGTCTTTCTTTAGCACAGAAATTGTCGAGCAGTTCTCTATATTGGAGGCTGATAACGGTCGATTGGGTCATGACAAGAAGCCTTACCTTTCTTAGACAGCAATTCCTTTCTTACGGGGTTATCAACCATTGAAAGGACCTTCCTTTTGAGTTTGTTGATTACATCTTTATGGAGTGCAGTTTATATTTACTTAAATCCCCATTAGACTGGTAACACTGCTTACTTCTTGGTACTCGTTGCAATCCCCAAGAGCAGTGATACATCCTGTTTTCAACTAGTTTTTCAGGTTGTCGGACGGTTGCTGAGTATTGTAACAGATAAACTGACTGGATCTGGGTGACCTGGATTTCCCGCTGTAGCTGTTGGAAATGACTACCCGTTAGCTGAGTACTATGGTGACTTCAATTCACAGTTATATTTCATAATTCATTTTGTGCGTTTTCTTATATACTGTTCTGTTGACTTCGTTTGTACACATGTTTGAAGTAATCACCATCACTTTTTGAGTTGAACGGACAGCACAAATAAATGGGAGTTACCGCGGATCGTCTGTCTTCTTCACTGGTGTGGAGTTTTGGGATGGTAAAATAACTGCACGATGAAATGTTTTAGCTCCCCGTATTGGCTGATCCTTCGACGCCCAATATCCCACGCTTCGTGTGTAATTATCCGTCGGTCGTGTTCCGGACTTCATCTCTGGCGCTGTCTGTCCCTCTTGTGGTGGTCTATCCAATCCAGCGGACCTTGGCTTATCAGTGAATCGTTCCTACTCTAGTGATACTTCTGTTTTATTTGTACGCTTACTTATTACACCCACTTGTTACCGTTACAGCTCTTCTAGGGTATTACCATATTCTGATCATTTTTATCATTTGATTGATTAGCCCACTACGGTACCCATTGTTGCAAAACCTAAATGGGTCGCTAGCCTACTTTGTCCCTAGTAGTTTCTAACACATGAACCCCAATGTGGTACTACATTCTGTTTCCCATCTTTTAATTATAAACCAGCAGGCTTCTGGGACGACCAAAAAGTTGAACTGATGGAGCAGGAATGGTGTAGGTCCATCCATAAACCCGTGCGCAATATTGCCAAACCAAAGCTAAAAAAACAGGCGGACCCTTAAACCGCAAGGATATATAAACAACAGCATCCACTGATACCAAATCCATACACGTGCTACACTCACCTGTCAGGGGGATAACGCGGCATTACGTCCGCCACACACTGTGATGGTCACTAGAGTGACCTTAGGATGCCAAGGTCAATTCGATTCAAGGATTTCACGAGTTTTTCGCAGATCCAAAAAAGTCTCCGAGGGAGAATGGGGGGTTCTGCAATTTTCCTTCAGCATTGTCT
>LUCH01018124.1:0-18295 GCA_013368495.1 Paragonimus heterotremus
CTTTTGTCTTAACGCCTGCTTATTGGTCCTACCAGCCGTTTGTGGTCTGGTTAAATTGGATCAATAGGTCTCTGCTTTCTGGCTGTTTGTTTGTCAGACTGGTCATGATTTTGGATAACATGACACACTCGTTTTGGTCACCCAATGAGTGGCAGAATTTTAGTGTACGCCCTCGAGTCTGGTGTTCTGATTCCGCACGACTGGACGGGTTATAAGATATACAAACATCCGAATGACCTTCATCGCAATCACGAGGTACAACGTTCTTATTCCATAACGTGCTTTTAAACATGTATGAACAGGAAACCTTAGGGCGGATATCGATTGCCGATCGATTGAGTAACGAACGAATCAACTACATCCGTACTTTTGCTACTAAAGAACACGTCAGTGTACGTCCAAATCAGGCACACAAAACTCACTACTGCTGAACAAACAGGAGTGATGGTTCCGACTTCACTAGATGCCCCACGCATCCTTTGCCTTGGTGGCCCCATGGTACATGTTGAAGAAGTACGCAGGGGTTTGGGGTACACTCTATCACAAGCGATCGGACTCTCAGCTAGCCTTGTTCGTGCATTGATTGGGCGGTTGATCAGGTCCAAAAGGTCCGAAACTAGCGGTACAACAGACCTCGGAAACTCGGAACAGTCCCCGGTCAATCGGTCTCGGTGACACGATATAAGAAACTGATTAGTGAGTTGCAGGTGACTTCGATGTCCCAGCAGCGCAGGAGGTAGACACCGGAAAAGACAACAGGAGGTAGTCACGACAGCTAAAACCGAGAACAAGACAACAGGATAAGTGTACTGATAGTAGAAACTAGGTTCTCATCTAACTCGATTCAGCCAACTTGAATCGAACAGATAACTAAACCGATCGCTATGGTGCGAACTTACGAGATCAACTGTCTACCAGTGATTGATAGCATAGTAGCAAGTCAGCCAGCATATGCAAAACATAAAGAACACGCGTGAACGTGCCCGAAGTAACAAAAAAAAGACCTAATGTTGACGAGCAATAAACCATGATTAGTCAGACATTCGGAAAGGCAAAGTAAATACAATTATTCCCAGTTTGCTGCCGAACGCTTACAAGTACTCAACTACTGAGACCTCCACACATTCAGACGTGCACCGTCTCCTTCTGAGGATACTAACAGCTATCGCATAGCAGTTAGCCTCTTAAGCCCTGTACCAGTTGACATCTCCACGAGTTAACCAGAGCGATGAGATCAAGACACTATGCGCAAGGTGCTCGCCCAGAAGCAATAATCCAATGACATTACTGCAGTATGTTAACTATTTACTTAATTCGGATTGAAAAGGAAACATGGCACTTATGCTACTAATAGATGTACGGAACATAATGAAGTAAGACGAGTTGCCGGCAGGTACCATGCATTACTTGCATATATTCACGAGTTTTGGGCTCATAACGTGTAAACGAGAATTTGTCAAGACCTCACTTGATAAGCTGAGTTATTTAACTAATAATAATAAGCTACTTAAGCTAAGTTAGCAGTTACCAAGTTAGGTTATTAATTTGAGTTAAGTCAGGTAGTTAAGTGAAGTTACTGACTAGTTAATTACCTAATCAATAATGTTCGTGTACTCCAGCTGATCGGCAAGTATGTATTACACACACTAATAGCTTTAGTTGATCTTTAATGATAACAAAGTGTACAAACCAGCCGAAATGTTTCAGTGTGACACCAAATCGCACACGAAAATAGTGAACGTGCAGCAGTCTAACTGATGATAAGAAAACACACAGTGACCATGTTCACCACAACCCAGTTCACCCGTGAAAACCGTGTGTGTACGGTTGTAAATAAGTTAGCAAAACGAATAGATAATTCGATGCAGGCGTCACGACGGCAAGTAGGAAGCAGGCAGAGTGCCGTTAAGTCAACTATCAACAAACATAAACAACAGAATATTCAAACAATGAATAAAACCGACAGTTCGGAGCATTGGGAAGAAGGAAGTGCAACGTTACACTCCAAAGGCAAGCGATAGTGAGCTTCGAGCTACCGTTGTAATCTAAAGAAAGCATAATCACAAAGCCCTCCTATCCCTACTCTTTCCATTGCATTGCAAAGTATGTGGTCGGGGGCATCCGTTTCGGATTAATCTGTTAAAGTGACCGAAGCAAAACGACGTCAGCGCATAACACACCACTTATGGTTCCACTCGTACCACGTACCTAGTGTAAACCTGAAAGAATAAGACCAGGAGGCGCATGAATGAGGTCTTTGTGTCCACCTGACTAATGCTAGTAAGCCAATTGGTAGGCTAGCTACAAACCGAAATCACTACCTTTCCAGAAATCAACAGAGAGAGACTCCAACAGTAAGACGTAAGCCGGGAAAACTATTGAAAATATAATGCAAGTAGTTCGGTATAAGAGTACATGTAAGTGCACTCCAAAGAGGGTATATAGGAAGAACAAAATTCAATGCTGCACTGTAAAACAGACAAAATATTCACCATACAGTACACCAACAAAGTTGAAGAAAAAGAAAGATAGAAGGCCACAGACACCCAGATTTCTAAAGAGGAGCGGGTGAATTGCCAAACGATGGTGGTCGTTGCTCGAAGCGAACAAGAAAAAAACGGATATAACTGATACAACCTACTTGGGCTTAACGTACTCGTTGTCACTTGGCAGACAGTGTACTATGCGCTTACGGTGGTGACCTATTAATCCGAGGCGGCCAGCACATTCGCGGCCAAGCACACATCGCAACGCCTTAGAGTCACGTCAGCATGACCTACGTCATCGATGATTCTCTTGCGTATTGCGCGCTTCCGTTCTTGGCTGCCCAATAATTACTCACTTAACTTGCGGACGTCCGATCGGATCATTTCTCCAGACCGTCGGGTTCAACGCTAAGTCAAAAACATACATACATACATACGTATTGTATAAATGCAATGCTTAGTAGAGAAGTAAACACCACTGAATAACACAGAAGGAAGAGAGTAACGCAAAGACATGTCCAGACACAACTGCCTATGATACTTTGACGTGTCTGACAGCAGTTCTAGCCATACATGTTCTGGATCTATGTGATACCAACAGAAGAAGCGCAGTTAATCGATGAAAGCAATCTATAAAATTAACTGTTTAAGGCCTCAGTGCCAAAGCGCGATCAAGCAATGGAATTACCATTTTCAGCCTAAAATATACTCAGCACATGAAGTTGCGTGAGTCAAAACAGCGGCAGAATACGAAACAGATGTCCGAGCCAACAAAATCGGGGACGACAAATCGCCCTAGAGAGTTGTCCACACGATCAACATTCAGGATTTTTAACCTAACAGTTCTGTCATCACCATCATCATCATCATCAACATCATCATAACAGCCATGAGCCTGACAAAAACGTGCTGTGGCTCGGGCCGCCGCCCACCTCAACAGTGACGTGGAATATCCTAGAAGAAAACGCTACTAAGAAGTCTGAAAATTATCAAAATAAGACTAAGCGGAAGAACTAGAGGTGGTATGGATGCAGGTACGCCATTGACTGCGACACATCGCCATCTCGGATAGCGTCTCTAAACAGCGGTTTGGGTGATCACGAGGACCCCATCCAGGTAGGCGACACCTACCCACTTTACTCAATGGAACAGTCAGGGTCTTGATATTTCGTGACCACGTTGTTGGTTGACCACCACGCGGTTCTACCCAACTGTTGATGGCGTAATCATAGGGTAAGGTGATTCCATCAACATAATCGTACTCAAAAACGCGTCACACGGGAGATAAATGTCATAGAAACATCATAGGGATGTGTTCGATCTGGAAAATTTCCGACGTCGTTTATCAAGCTATTGCTTAGTGAGAAATTGACGGAAAACAGCGTCAATTTTGTGAGATTAACATGTTTGTATATTTGACGTCACTCTGGAAAAAATAGACAAGTTCGAAGAAACCCTAAATGGATTCGTTAGAGTTCTTGGTGGATTGTCATTAGTTTGGCGAGTGAACTATGAAGTCTTCCCGAGAGACATTATCGACAAAATCAAGGATAGAACTCTTCGTCCTCTCCAGTGTCTCTTCTTACAGTCAACTAATGTGACTGTTTCCCGCTGTTGGTTTCAAACATGTATACAACCTTTCGTTTATTCAGCCCAGTCAAACGAAGCCGGAAGTCCTCTCACTCGGATTAAAGTTAAAAATACCGTCTAAGGATCTTAACAAGCAGAATACACAAGTTCAACGTGAATACAAGTATGATGAGCCGAAAGAACTGTCACCCACAACCTCCGACGAGATAGACTGATTGCGCGCAAAATCGACTGTAATGTTTTGCTGTGCAAAGCAAAAACACTTCCTGGTCATGAAAGAAACGCAAAATTTGATATTCCTCAAGCCGGATAAAGGCCCTGATGTTGTCATCATAAACGAGGACGGTTACACAGGGAAAAGGGACACCCATTAGGAAAACCAACGAAGATCTAAAGTGGATCAAACAGCTGGAAAAAACACTGCTTGAAAAACAAATAGCAAAACAACTACAGATACCGTTGTTACATGGACACATTGTGGTGGATAACCAAGTAGAAGGCGCGATTACATCAACACTCAGTGGAATATCTCGACGCGGTGGTAAGATATGTCCAAAATTCACAGCGAGTGGATTACGGACAACACCGGCAACCGGATAAACCATCATTCGACAAAATAGGACCTATGAGTGAGAAATAGCAAGTAAAAAGTCCACGACCGAAAGCGTCAGCCACACGCACAAAACCGGGAAGAAGTGCACACGACGTCTAAGTGGAAACCGCCGATGCATTGTAGACCGAAATTCTTGTTGACAAACGCAATTGAGTGCGTGGCGTAGTAAAGTGCTAGTTGGACAATAATGAAAGTGCTCTATTGAACGAGATCTTGCTACAATATTTGAAACTACGTCTAGGCAGTTGAAGCCAATTGGCACGGGGACACTCCGATTAAGAGGTGCTCAAAAAGTGCACAAGGATGGTACACCTCTACACCTGATCTTCCGCATGAACAATTCTGTGCATCACGAAGTTATTCGTCGACTAGTGAACAGTTTGAATTCCATCTGCGAAGTTTCATCCCCAAATTGCATGAATGAATCTTTCGAATTAGCAGAAACTTTACATCACACACCGGTTAGTACTCAAATAATGTATCCCATGGATGATGATCCTCTTTCTACCGATGTCCCCTTCCGCGAGACAGTTAAATTTAATGTGACTTTGCTTCTAGTTAGAACTGTGATCTAGGCGTTTTAATGTGTACATTCGTTTTCGTTTTTAAGGACTTGCGATAAAAACAATTAGGTGGAGTTGATATACGTAGTTCGCCAGGCACAACGCTAGCAGGAAACTTCTGCGGAATGATTGATCGATATGCCCTGTATTACACAGCCAAACAGATATTGTACAAATGGTATGTTGAGGATGTCTTGATTTTTCTTAATATCGTTCATCTTGATTTGTTTTTCCACCCCCATAATAATGTTCAATCTGACCTATTTTTAACTCACGAAGTTGAATCGAACAATAGTTTGGCTTTTTGGATGTATTTATTACTAGACGTGCCGATGGCAAGTCACAGCGTTCAGTTCACCCGCGAAACTACATGCAGTGGCCAATATCTCCAGTTTTCCAGGTTTGCCCTAATTACACTCAAGCGTGGTTTGATCAAAGCTCTGTTTTACAGAGCCAGACCTAAGTGTACCGCTGAAAAACTATAGACAGAATAGGAGGTTGAGAGGAAATTTTCTAGCAAATGGATACCTTCAAAAATTCAAAGACGCACACAATTGTATGATTAGGAGCACTGAAACCATATAGGTGGCTCTAAAGAAGGGTATATTCTTGATTTGCTATTCAAACAGGACCGCCTGACAAACATATCATGCACCAACTAGGGCCTGTTCAGGCACGAAGACATATGCGGCTGCGTAGTTGCGTTTAGGTCAAAAAATCACATTGTGTTCCAGTTCAATTCCAGTTGCAGTTCTGCTTACATAATCTGAATAGATCTACAGCTATCACAGCGAATGGCCGAACAAATCTCGAAATGGTTGAAATAACTGATGACGCTAAGAGCCAAAACTTAGTGAACCGGCTGCTCGAAAGCCAACGTCTTCGATCGCTAAATCCCTCATGATAGCAGGTAACTAAGTTTACCTAGTAAACTCATTCAAGACAATGTTACGCAAACGAAACCAAAGGTACCAGCTTTCTTTGAAACGACGCTTGTTCGAACTAACCAGCCGACTTCGTGTGCACAAAAGTGGTTGAGACAACGCATCACGTTCACATGCTCTCGGTTACGTAATATTCGGTGTGTTCGTAGGCGTGTCTAGTCATTGTTTGGCCTTAAATGTAATGATGTATACAGCCAGTATGTGTTACGTTCGCGACTGATGAAACCAAAACACTGTTTTACTAACGATCGACCTGGGATATATAAGGTGATCTGCATGTGACACAGTGCTTCTCCATGTGCTGAAATGTAGTAATCGAAGAAAAACGTGGTACACACAATTGAAGTGGTCTTTCACTAATGTTTGTGCGCTGTGTCCAACTGCAACAATCAGCTACTTATTCCCCGAAGCAAAGCAAACAAGTTGAACATAAAAATCGCCGGTCAGCACGATTATGCCATTGTCTAGTCTGTTTCAGAAGGCTTACGACGACGTCGTAGAATGCCTACTTTGCAACAAATGAACAACTACCCGTTGGGACGCAAGCTGATACAATTAATATACAAGATATTTTTTATTTACGTTGACAGGCTTTAACAGGTGCATTCAGCACGACAGCGCACAACGGATTGTCCACCGGGATCCAATCGGATAAACAGTGTTCTGTTCGCGAATTCAAAGTGATTCCCAATCCAACTTGATTACAAGATACAGCTTCGGACTGACAGCTGCCTACAGATGAGCACAGGTGAATAACGACGTTAGGAGTGTAGAACTCCGCTTCCGAAATACACCACATATAGAGCTCCACAACTAAAAAAGTACCCACCAAAGCAACCCGCTAACCGACTTGTCGAAAACTAGGGACAGCGAAGGTGTCAGTGTTTCCCAATTATCTTGGTTTTGAAAAACAATTAACACTGAAATGTATAGGAAAGATAACAAACATGGGCGCAAAGTGAAACTAAAAAGTACAATTCGCTGAATAATGCCAACGTCAGAAAAATAATAATCTCTGACACATCTTGCCCGTCAACATTGCGAGAAGACGTAAAACTGAGAGACCTCATCCACAGAAGCGGACTTCAAACTGTGACCCCAAGCTCACTTAAATTCCTCAAGCAGACCTTCTACAATGTCGTTTATGAAAAAGGTGAACAGGAAAGGGGAGATCAGACACTCATGACGAAAATCACTAGAAGTGACGAACGCCCGAGACAGTTGTCCATAAACTCTCACTTAGCTTGTAGAATGAGTATACAATGATCTCAACAGATTCAGGTATTTCTTTGGTACTCCCTTGCGAAGAAGACAGTTAAAGAGACCGTTACAAGCAACCGAATCGAATGCAACTTTTGGGTCTAAAACGACCGCGATCGTCGACTGCATACAGGAGTGTCAACGCCCCAAGATCTATCGCAAGATAAAAGTATGGCCAACACATCCATGATCGGACTGGAATCCTGCTTGTTCTTTGCGTATGTAACTTTCTCTGGGCTTGATGAGCCGACATAAAATGAGGCCAGTGAGTAAATCGGACGCAACAGACATCAAACTGTTGCATCCGTGGTTGTCACATAGACTTCGACCCCTTTTTTAAGAACAAGAGTTACCGTTGGCATTCACCAGGCGCCTCTTCAGTTTCCTGAATCGTTTGAAGGAATTTTGCCCGTTCTGATATCAACCTCTCGCCACCATCCTTGAAAAGAGAAAGAGAGAAGTGGTCTGGTCCAGGAGCCTTGTTACGTTTCAGTAACATGGGCTCCAGGGCCACTTCTACTTCCGACGGAAGGCCTCCCTGGACACGGTAGCCGACCATGCGAGTTCAGTCGTCTACATGGTCTGGTTGAGGTCAGCTGAATTGTCCTTCAAAATGTCCAGCCCAGCCATCAAGTCAGCGTGATTGACTGGTAATAAGTGAATAATCTTTCTCGCATATAGTCTCACTTATGGCCACCAGACGGCCAGTACAACCACGAATCAGGGAATAAAACCTTTTTCTACCCCCATATAAAAAGGTTCGTTCCATTTCTCTCGATTGTTCGACCCAGTGGTACTTACGGTCTTCTCGTAAGCTTTTGATTAGCTTGCCTTTAAGTTCTCGACGGTCGTCGTCCTAGTGAGATCCAGGTGGAATTGAACGACGCTTGTTCATGAGGTTTATCGATGTGACGAAAATCCAGTCCTGTTGCAACTGCACAACTCCTTCGTAATACACCTCTTCACAGGAAGCTTTCATATCTGCTACGATTAGTTTCCAGTGTTCGTTAGGTTCACTCACCTGACTCGAACTCGGCAATGGTTCCAATGATTCCCGATAAGTGATCTTCACACTCTCCTCTGTCGAATGTCAGTTAAGTGTCTCACATTTACGAGTGTGTGAACTCTGGGCAAATGATAAAACAAAACGGACGTGCACAACAGCATGATCCGAGTCCGGGTGGTTACTCCAAAATGCACGACAGTCTTCAACAGAATGGCGCCACCTGTAACTGACTGCTATATGGTCCAGCTGTGCTCATGGCTGAGATGCACAGGGAAGTCTCCATGTAACACAACACCTTTTCCTGTGTTGAAATGCAGTGCTCGAATAATAGAGACCGTGGAATACGCACAGTTGCAACAGTCTTTCGCCAATGTCACTGTGCTGTGCATGAACACCGAATACACTTCCAAGCCGGTTCTGCTCTGGAGAAGGACGGCCGAACTGAGCATTAAAATCGTCGGCTAGCATTGTGATGTCCACATGTTTAGTCTGCTTCAAAAGGTCATTGAGAACGTCATAGAACGCATCTTTGGTAGCATCCTAACAGTTTAATGTAGCTTTGAATGCATCTGTTGCCCACAACGTTAACCATAAGCACACTATAACGGCTCATTCACTACGTCCTCGGACCTGCAGGAAGTTCACAGTCAAGACAATCAGTGACTCAAAAACCTGACTCGCTTGAAAGTGACATTCCTGCAGGTCCCAGGGCAGAGTAAACTAGGTGTTGCTGTGTGTTTCTGATTAACATTGCGAGCAGCAGATGTATTTAGAGCTACATCAAACTTCAGCACTATACTGAAAGTTCTTCGGCCGTACCCGATAAGCTGGTGTACAGTCAACGTTTAGTCGACAAGAGTGCTCACTATCTGAGAGTACCATTTCTAGTCCTCTACTCCGTATGTATAAGATAGCAATGCCGTAGGTATAAAAGTAGTCATGTGGTACGTTCGTAAGATCGTGCCTCACTGCTTAGTAGCTTCTACGTAGTTAGTGATGCAACATACAAGTCTGTGAATGTAATTGCCTTTAGTATGGCTGCTCCCTTTTGACTTAATCAAAATGGTTGTGTCTGAGGGGATGAATGTGTTCGTCAACGAAGACCTCCGGAACAACGGAGTCCACACGTCTGAACACCACTTAAACGGAGCAGAAAAGCTCTCAGTATAGATATACAGTATAATATAGTCATAAATGTCAAAGCGGAGGAGCTGTATACGAGAAATCAAACGGAATACAGTTGCAGCTTTTAGCGCTTCCGACCACCAAAGTAACAGATGTCACTGGATATAGATTTAAAATATCACCGCTTTATCTACAGTCGCAGATTACATGTTATGTACAGTAACAGCTCGGGACAATGATTCGCGTGCATACATTTGAAAAAGGCCAGATGCAGTGTGTAAGTTGTTTCTTCGCCAGACAGTTTGTTAGAACCGTAGGGATGAAATACTTCAAACCGGCTGCTACGATGTGAAGACAAAGACAGAAGACCGTTTTAAAAGAGATAGTAGATATGGCAGACCTCAGAAAAGTCAAGTTGAATCCGATCGGGCATATTCACGTATTGAGCTAAGTATAGCTTGTGAAGCGAAGAATGCCAACTGAAACGCTAGGGTAGACAAAACGGTTCAGTTGTTTGTTTGCAAGGTGTAGCCGCCTTGATATTGTATGCTTGGATATAGACGTAGCTATTTTTAGTAATTAGGTCCATTCCCCTCCCCTTATTTTTTTACTCTCTTCTCGTATAGGCTTTTTTTCCTTCGTGGTTGTGGGGCAGTTAAGCATCAGTGTGAACCACTAATGTATTGCTGTCTATGATGATGATGATGAATATGTCCAAACGACGGTTGAAATACTGGGATTTTATACGATAGTGAAGAACTGAGAATAAGAATTTCCTCGCGCCTTATATGTAAATCAATCGGGTGTTCAGGTAGAGAAAATAAAAACTACATTACAAGGCTGTGCAAGGTATACGCAAAATGGCCAAAAGTGACTACACATTGGGCCCACAAAAACAAATGCACCTGGATGGTGGTGAGACAGGTTGGATTCGCCGAATTAAGGAAAGTTCAAAAAGTACACAAACGTAGTTACAAACGTACTTACGCCTGACAACCGTCAGGCCTTTTCATATAATCAGCCAACCCAAATGTATAAACGTTCTCCAGTAAATCCTTAACACATACTGAACAAACACAGCAAAAACAATTTACTCATTTCAACAAAACCGTATTACACAAAAGTCATGCAGATACCACATCACAGGTAATATCATTATCGAGAAGATACCAATTACGAACTGATCCCACGAGTGAACATTGGCTTCAAGTGGATAAGATGAAATAGTTAACACAACCGTATGAAAGTACTAAAGCATCACAACCAAACTAAGGAAGAAGCCATCAGGTGCGATAAAAAGCAACTCAGGATGTGTCAGGTCTGACGAACTGCCATCTATGAAGTGACATACACATGCTCAAAGTACGGTTGATTTTCGATCTTGTCCGCCCACTAAAGCATACCGCCACGGGACTTAGGGGGCACATCCGAGATAAATACTGTCAAACAACACAAAACTAGTTGAGAGAAGTGAAGATGACCCAAATTTGAATCGTGACATGACAGTTTAATGGCTGATTCCGTTGTTTTGCAGATTCAACCAAGCAAAAAACATTAGTACGAAAATAATCTTCTAAGACCACTATGAAACCGTCCTCAGAAAAATAAACGCAAAATAACCTCACGAATTCACGAGCGACTAATTGTAATAAACCCAATATTTCTGCAAATATAAGGCAGTGGGACAGACGGACAGTCGAGGTAAACCGTGAGATTTCTGAGCTCGCCTTGTAGCCCCGTGCCTTGGCTAGTGAAACACATGCCGTGTGGGGGCATGCGGTACTTTTCATCTTATTTATGTCCAAGAGAAGCAAAGTTTATCTAAAATTGAGTCGTTTCCAAATGATTAAACATGTGAACTCTCTATGAGCATCATAAATACAAGGCTCTACGTATGTTCAAACTATGGGCGTACAGCTACAAAGGAACATTCAAACTCGGCGTGAATGATCGATAAATTCTGGAGAACAGTTTAATACTTTTAAAAAATTACCTGGACCTGGTCTTTCCGTAGTTGACTGCGCATTACAAGGTACCCGATGTTTCCCATGGGTTATCATATAGAAGAAACGTCTATCCTCATCAAAATGACCGGCAAAACTTAAGTCACTACTTGAAAATTCCAGAGTTTTCGAAAGCATCCGAATCCTCAAATAATCAGAATGGACTTCAAATAGGCAAATGGAGTTCAAATTTGTCGGTTCGTTCACTAACTGATCTGCCTTGCGTTTTATCGGCAACAACTTTTGTATAAGCTGTTTGGGGCGAATGTCCATTTGTGGGTGAAGCCTAAGTTTGTCCACAAATGTGACCATTGCATACCGCTTGTGTTGGGAGTTTGTCGAGTGGCTCAGAAACAATGGTGACTGGGGTACTGTTTGCGACCCCGTAGACTGCCGGCAATCTGGAACAAGTTTAGCGCAAAACTGACTGACCTACTTGAACTGACAGAAGAAATCATCGAACCGGAGTTACTCTCAAGAAACTACATAATGCAAGCAATGGAAACCAACCGAATGTCTTACTTCAAACTCAATCGGTGAACCACTGGACCAGATGTGTGAGGAAATCTGGTCATGCGAGCTGTCTATCACCGAGACGCCATTGATAGAGAACAACAAATCGCCACAACGAACGTTGGCCAAGTCGGCGACTGAATTAGGCAAAACGAAATCGACTTCGCACGGATGCTCGTTTTTCAACGCGAAACCGTAACCAAAAACATCCCTCTGGAGCAACACTCGCTTGATGCTCGTGGGAACACTCATAACAATCCGGATGGCTGAAAACAGAAAAAAGAGAACGGCCACTAAAGATTTCATCTGAGGCCAACACGATCCTCTTATGCGTGGGTGGTTTTAGACCATTGCAAATGCCGCACGATACCACCGAGAAACATACGTCTTACATTATCTCATCATCCTCATAGACAGTAATACATCAGTGGTTCACACTGATACTTAACTGCCACACATCCAAGGAAAAAAAGCCCTATATAGGAAGAGAAGAAAAAGAAGGGGAGAAGGGGACATTACTACCTAAAAATAGCTTCGCCTATATTCAAACATTCAACATCAGGGTGCCTATACCTTGCAAACAAACAACAAAACTGTAGGTGAAAGTAAGGCGTCTTCTTACGGCTTTCACTGCCCTGCGTCATTAAATGCACTCACTTGACAGACAACTCGGTCAAACAACAACATTCACGCCACTGAGCTCGATTAGCCGCCATCTCACCTAAAGTCTTTAGCCGCCGACTCTGGGAGTCGCGAGGGCCTCAGTCCGGGAGATGAATTCGACCCACATTGAGCAATCCCTTCGTGGACGGGTTCATCTGTCTACGCCAGGTCATCTTTTATCCACTCTGCAACTTACGCCAGTCGGCCGCAGCGTCAACAAACAGTGCTCGGTGTTATGGACGACTAGCTGGCATCCGCAATACAGGACCCAGACATCTAAGTATGTACAGATTTAGTGACTGAATAAAAGAACTCGTTTGACAACCAGTGCCAAACACCCGTTTCCTAACCTCCTCGTTGCTTACTCGCTGGTGCCACTCGATACGAGCGATTGAATGCAGACAACAATGGTCAAATACCTCAAGACGGTTCACGTCCTCTACCCTGAGCGGCCAGGTTTTGCTGCTGTGAAGTAATACAGTCCTCACTGTTGTCTGATATATGCGACCCTTAAGTTTCAAGGAAATGCCCCTCTGTCGCCAAAGGTGTCTTAGATTAGCGAACACCACCCTAGCCTTGGAAATACGCGCCTCTACTTCATTCCCTACACCTCTGCCGCCGCCGCTGATACAGCTTCCCAAGTATACAAATCGGTCAACAACCTCAATGACTTCGTTATCTAATATTAAATCTACGAAATTACAGCAATATTGTAGAAGTATTTTGCATTTTGAGGCTGCAAAGCGCATTCCGAAGCACTTAGCAGAACGCGGAATAGTGTTTAGCGTCGTTTGTGCCGCTTGAAGGTTGTCAAACGGCAGCATACTGTACGGTACACCCCTATGCGTACGTTACTCTAAGAGCGTACATCGAACCACCGAATCGAACGCACCTTCATAATCACGGAATACGGCTATTGTTGGCCGGCGGTACACATGACACTGCTCCAGAATTTGACGGAGGGTAAGAAAAATACTCTATACAACCCCGCCCAGGGCAAAACCCTGCCTGTCCTTCTCTAATGTTTACCTTCCGAACTGCAATTAGTCGACGAGGTATAATGAATGCAAGAACCCTTGAAATAACTGGGGTCAAACTAATCCCCCGTGGTTTTCACAAGAGATCCGGGTTCCGTTTTGAAATACGTGAACTAGTATCGAATGACCCCAGTAAGGAGAGTGGTCACCGTCGACCACATAAGTTGAAACATCTGCGTAAAAGTGCCTCTACTAAGGCTTTCCCTACCTTCTTTGAATAGTGCCGGCACGATATCATCTGAACCAACAGCACTACTACGATTGCGAGCCGAGATTCGATTGTGAACCTCAGTCTCAGTGGGTGGTTCCAAATCTACTGACCAGGGTGCTACATCATAAGTTTGTGGCAGCAACACAATGGAAGCAGGAGGCCAGCTAAAATGACCCGCAGTGTTCCGCCCAACGCTTTAACGTTCTGGACTTATTATGAATTAGTGTGTTATCTGCTCCGCTGATAGCTTCACTGACAGACGGTCGCGTGAGACCATTGGCACGGATCAGCTTAAAGTGTTTGCCAGTGTTCCCCGACGCAAAAGTGGTTTCCATTTCCTTAACTTTTTCCACCAACCAAGCCTCACGATCAGCCTTTAGACTGTTTCAGTTTCCTACGGATACCTCTTCTAAACTTGTTATGTGAATTACCAGGAGGAACCTTCCGTCTGGCTTCTAACGACTCCATGGATTTCTCTGAAATCCAACGTTTGTTTAGCCTATGTACCCCTGTGCAGCATGTTACAGTACCTGCTTTTTGAGTGGCCTGTGAAATTTGAGTCCAGCAGCTATTAGGACCTTCGGAGGGAGTACCACTAAGGCAGCTTTCTAAGCTGGTTTGGTATTTATACTTTACCGATGGTAAAGCCAATTTCTCAACAGCTAATCGTTGCTATCGATGAGGTCTTTGTCCAGCCAAACGCAGCGAGTGGGTAGCAGCGTACCAGAACTGGTATGTTTTTCGGAAAAAGATGTCAACCTTCTTCCAACCCCCAAACTAGAGGACCATGAGACTGGTCTGTCAGACCTATACTTATTGGCCTACCTGGCATGAGTGACTCTGTCGGTGAGGTGGCCACAGCGTCCAGTTTAGCTTAACAGGTTATGGAGACGCGCAAGCCGTCACACCACATCAAGGTCCAAACTCGTCGTGACACTCGTTGGTACACTCCCATCCACCCACTGCGTTGTCGTAAAAGCTTTTGAGTCAAAGACTGGTTCCGAACCCTAATCGTTTCCCTGTCTAGGTCTGGACGTCTTGGTAGAATCCCACCCCACATACACCCATGAATAATCACAACACAAGTATTTCCATATTGCATCGACTGTCTCCTAGTAAAAACCGGATCGCCCTGTCTGCTGCATACAGCAGAGTGGATAGGCGAAAACATGCTACTGTTGATCCCTCCTCCATTGTCCTATCAAATTTAGTTCTCAAGCCCCTTCCGACCTCCATTTCTGATAACTGCTCTACAGGTCCCACAGTAGATATAGCTAATCATAATAACACTGAGCCGGTAAGTACCGTTTCTTGTCATTTAGCTTCAGGCCTCCCTCGTCCCTTGCTTAGACCCAGAATGCGAATTAATACAGATGCTTTCAACGTTCGCACTCTAAAACACACAGGACAATAGGCCGCTCTCGCACGAAAGTTACACTCGTTGACTGTTGATGTCTGCTACATTTCGGAGACTAGAATACAGGACAGTAGTCAACATATGGAACTAACAGCACCCGCATTGTCTGCCCGATACTGGTTATACTCTTCGGGTGGCTCCAAATCCACCGTTACAGGTGAAGCTGGAGTAGGTATAGTCCTCAGCACGACGGCCGTAGTTGCACTGGTGGACTGGATTCACGTTAGCAGTAGACTGTGTGCCGTCAGTTTGGTTGGTTCCATTAAGCGTAGCTTTAGGGGCGAAACCTTTAGAACTCTTGATTGTGTGTTTATGGTCCAACTGACTGTAGTGAAGTGGGTGTCAATGACGCCTTTTATTCGGACCTGGCCGCTCTCCTTTGGTCGACATGTGCATCTGATATGGTCGTTCTGGCCGGAGATATGAACGCCCAGGTCGTCCCCCTTGGTGAAGTCGAATCTCGTGGCAGGTTTGGGATAGCGTCACACCAATCAGATAATGGTGGGCGATTGTTGCAGCTGTATGTTAAGCAAGAACTATTGTTAATCGGCACTAGTTTTAGGCCTCGTGCGTGTCAATACTATACTTGGCGCCCGCCTTCTCCGAATCAGGCCTGGTCTCAGACAGACCATATAGCCGTTAGTTATAGGTGGTGTGGTTCGATTCAGGACTGTCGTACTCATTTGAGCACATACTTGGATTCAGATTATGCGTTGGTACGCTGTCGTTTCGTTCTTATTTTTGATGGGCAACGACCCAACTGTTACGACCCCACTTGATAGAGAAAAGACAAGAGCAAACGCTAGACCGCGAGCAGTATCTCTATCACGAACGAACGCAACGATATTGTAAAGCGGTACGAAAACCAGAGTTCAAAAATCGGAACGCAAATCTCGCAACTTAGAACCCCCCAACAAGTAAGGAAAAAGATGGCCTTCAAGACGAGCTTTATTTACTGCTCAACTCGAAGGCGAAATAGCAGTTCACAGCAACTGTATTTATAGGTTTGTGGTGGCCTTGGACCTAGGACGCCGAATGGACCAATCAGAAGTGAGCGCAGCTTCTCGGAGGTTCCAGAATTCTGGCAGGCGTTCAAATTCCCAGAAAATGAATAAATCCATTTTCCATGCATATGGGGCTAATTTTTGGGAAAATGTGCCTTTTCCCAACACCTCCCCTGTTGAGCGCTATTTGTACCGCTGCCCTACGCAGCTCGATCCCCGTCAACGGCGGTACAAATGGTGCGGACAGTTTCACACATTTGGGTAGCATTATCTCGTCAGCATGTAATATTGCTAATGAGATATCAGCGAGGATAGCAAAGGCACGAGTTGCTTTTGCCAAACTACGTCATCTGTGGCATCGGAAAGACGTTAGGTTGTCGCTGAAAGGAAGAATATATGCCTGTGTGCGTTCCACTTTGCTTTATGGTTCGGAAACGTGGCCTGTTCACAAGGAAGATATCAACAGGCTTGCTGTGTTTGACCACTTTGTCTTTGCCAATTAGTCCATATTAAGTGGACTGATCGCGTGAGCAATGTGGCCGTTCGCCGGCGCGTATTCCGGAGCACTCGGGATGCGCGATCAATCGGTCAACTAAACACGGCACACAGCTTGCGATGATTGAGTCACGTACTCCGTATGCCATCTGGTTGTTTACCGTACCGGGCACCACATACTGAGGCCACCAACAGTTGGGTAAAACCGCGTGGTGATCAACCAACAACGTGGTCACGAAATTTTAAGAACCTGACTGCCTCACTGAGCAGAGCGGATAGGTGTCGCCTGCCTGGATGGGGTCTTCGTGATCACTCAAATCGCCGGTTGGAAACGCTATCCGAGATGGCAGTGTCGCAGTCAATAGCGTACCTGCATCCATACCACCTCTAGTTCTTCCGCTTAGTCTTATTTTGATAATTTTCAGAATTCTTAGTAGCGCTTTCTTCTAGGATATTCCATGTCACTGGTGAGGTGAGCGGCGGCCCAAGCCACAGTACCCTCTGGTCAGGCTTATGGCTGTTATGATGATGATGCATTTCTTCTGTCACGACCAGTCGTCAATAGTCGGAATGAGGTACCAGCGCAAGTTGTGGGAGCGCCCAATGATGTGGCTTTTAAACGGGTCCTAGATATGCATATGGTAGTGTGCTGGAAGAAGGAGGATAGTTAACAAGCTGCTTATTCCGGTGTCAAGGAGCTCAGTGAGTCTTGATCGAGGCTCACGAAGTCAGCAACTCCTGCAATCTATCAGTGAACACTGAACGAAGACCGCACTGACATACATGTCTCATATAACAAAAATAAATGAGACGCACGTCTGAATACATTCAACTGCGCACACGTGTTGTTTCTGCGCGGGTAACTCGAAATTTGATTCAAATTCTCTCGCTGTTGTTGTCTACTCGTATTTTTGTCTTATTGGTGCCCTGAGCATCAAACAATTGCATACGTTTACTGTTATTTGTTACCGAATAACATATCGATTGAAATTTTTTGGTTAAATTGTATCTGTTTCCGTATCCGTTCTATATCGTATACAGCTTGTTGCCTTTGACAATGACCAGGGTCAGATCTAGCAGTACTGGGACTCAACAAACACTCGCTGTGGCGGTGAACGTTTGCGGCCGCTACGGGTGCAAAATGTCTGTACAAAACGGCACGCAGTGTTACCAGTGTCAAAAGTGGTATCACTTCAAATGCACTGGCCTATATGAACACGAGTACAAACTTCTTTCTTCTTCAGCTCTAAACTTCATATGTATGAGCTGCAGATTCGATGACAGTCAAGGCGTCGCTTTGCTGTTGACTGTTCACGTGCGCTCCACGAAAAGTGAAGCAACGCAGAAAACCTGCGGCTGTAAATG
>LUCH01018125.1:0-18296 GCA_013368495.1 Paragonimus heterotremus
CAGTGACTTTACCCGTCCACCCATGGGTTTGGCATAATTCGTTAGATAGGACAAATGGAAGGAGCAGTTATAAGTGTCTAAGCATGGAGTACAGTCTGGCATAACTCGTTAGGTAGGACGAATGTGCTGGACGGAGCAGCTACTATCGTGAACGCATACTGCATACTTAGGCGTCGGTCATGGCTTATGTCAACCGGACAGAACATTTACCAATGTTAGCGCAATGCAGATGAGTCGGAATAACAAACGCGTGCAATAACGTCGACATATATTTTATATTTCACAACATTTTCGCATGAGGCATGGTGAATAGCTGTTTGCCGAGTGATCTCCTGAGGGTGTGACTGGAACTGCTGTTCGTTTGATCCAGATATGCCATGAAAGTGGTTCTTAGCGCAGGACCAAAGGTTTTCCACATTTTTCGAGTGGAGCACGTTCTCAGGATCCGCGAAATTGTTTCAGTGGTTGATCGTCCAGTGCTCGTAATCAACAGTTTCATCCAAGGCTGTGCAGGCTTTCCATTCGTCCGTGGTTATTGTGGTGGTCAGCTGAAAGCGAAAGAATTGAATTATGTAATTGGTTAACTCCAACGCGTCTTTGGATGAGGAAAAATAGGTTGACTGTATTTCGTCTGTTTTCAGAGCAGACCACCATAAACACTGTGCATATTATGCTGTTCTCGAACCCCTGGTATAGCAAAATTGTGAACGCTCCCTTTGACGCACAGGTATTTCCAAATTCGGAATTATTTCAAACGGAATAATATCGCTTACATGGTTCACGTTTCCGCCGGTAGTTGTTTGTACATCTCGTGACCGAAATAGAGTTTTGAACAATGCAGAACAGTTAAAAGTATTTATCTTCCGCCGGAATCCATAACATCACATTCAGATGTTGGGCCCACCTCAGATACTACGACAGCCCCGTCAAAGCACGCACCCTTAGTCCCAGGGCTGCAAATCCGCATTCTAAACATGAAGTACAAACATGCTGAACAATACACCTTCCTAGGTTGGTATACTCGCCCGACACTGAAGTGTCATTAACATCAGGCCACAGTGATGACCCGAGGTCTGAAAACCGCAAAGCTCTTGGTATGGCCCACCGGGATCTTAAAGGAGACATACGGTAGGGTGTGTGCGATGATTGGGCCGTCGTTTAAACTGCAGTGAGCTCAAACTCCGGAAACCATGTTATGGATTCCGCTGGGAAATTGTTTTTAACTGTCCTGCATTTTTCAAAACCCGATTTAGGTTACGAGGTGTGCGAACAAGGGAGCTGTGATCACCACTAAAGCATATAGGAGGCGTTCACACTAGAAGCAGCTCCGCCCATTTCACTTAAGCTATGATAAATGTCTGAGTATATAGTACGTGTTCACGCATGGAGGTACTTCGTCCACTTCAATTAAGTTACGGTTAACTTTGGCAACAGGAACACGGGAGAAATCAGAATAAACTTGTAGTTAGACCGTTGGGAATAAGTTGTAATGATATCCTTCAGTTCTGGTCAAGAATGTAATAACACACAGGCAGCCGTCAGCGAAGTCCGCGGCCAACGGGAGCATAGACAAACAGTCATCGAAGTCATAAGCATCCATGATAAAAGATAGAAGGGTTGTGGTTGAAATGGTACAAGTGGAAAACAATGTTTTCGTCGGATAAATAACGAATATCGAAGTTGGTCATCATCCGTCAGACCAGTGAGCATGGACTCGCGTACACATGGCAAGCTACATTCAAGCGTAGTCAGTAAGCGATAAACAAGACAATCCGCACGTTGTTAATGATAGAGCGGGACATGTTACCCACGTTTACACCATACCGAAGGTAGAAACAACCAGGTGATTACGTAGACCGTTGTCCACCAGGAATACTGTCAGTAAAACAGGCTGAACATATAACTCAGGTTGATAACTAACCAATAAACGTGGCAGCATAGGTTTCGTCAGTAATTACTGTGATATTTCGTGTACAATGCAGTGCAAACGTAACGTTTGCGAAAGTTAACAATTCAATTATATCTCCCGGACCACGTGGAATTGAACGTTTCTGCGAGATGAGATTATGTATTTCACCACAGAAATTCCGATGGAAGCATTTTCATAGCGTAAAATCGATTAGGACGGCCAACATGGTGCTTTTGTCGAAAAAAATGCCGACACTTTTCTCAACAAAAGTGCGAATATGGACAATTTTTAGATGTAGCTGATTTTTTCGTTGCGATAGAGCTATTATACTCAATGCACTCTATATATTTGTCTCGTAATATGCGTTTTAATATTCAATGAAAAATTTGAAAAATCCCCTAGGAATACAATCAGTGAAAAATTCCGCATGATAAAGTGGCTGAATGTGGTCGGCATACCAATAAGTTGTGATTGGCTGAATGCTGCAGACTACGCACGGCTGATGTCCAATGTAACGGAGCTGTCCAATCAAGTTTCTCCAATTTAAACGTGCACGGGCTGGTGATGCGGAGTGGAAGGAAGCGATTGATACGTGTGGTCTTGTCGACTGGAGGGATCTGTGGGCGCAGTTGAATGACGCAATTATTCGTGAGTTGGTAAACTGTCGACGCGGACTGCTCCTGAGCGATTAGCGTACCGGTTGTTGGCAAACCCTGAGGCTTTCATTATCACGGTGAGTTGCTGTTTGTGCGTTGATCCTTTTTAGGGCGTGTTCTTCCATGCATGAACATAATAATTTCGTACACAATTGCTTCTAAACCAAACATGCTTAACTTTGCTCAATGCGCACTAATTACTGACCATTGTATGCCCTCGGCGGAACGACGATATTTTTAAAAATTGTTTTGTCTTTCAAATTGTTCATGTGTGTAATTGTAATGCACGTGTACTATCCTTTTGTTCATTACAGCTACTTGGGAATGGTTAGAAGTCGAAGAACACATTAGAATGCAACGCGATTGTCACCAAATAAGGACTGCCAACCGCGGGAAACAAGGATGCATGCTAGCGGTGGATTCCAGCGATCGGTTTGAAGGTGGTGACCTTACAACTGTACCGGCGAGGAACAAGCGTTTTTCCATCTGTTATTTCTTGTTTACATGACGTTACTTACAAAGAAGCAGGTGCTGGCAGATCCTCAGTCGCATGTGACTCAGGTGATTATGGAACAATGTCCGAATTGATAGAAGGCCTGAAAGAATGGATATCCGAGTATCGGATTCCCAGCATAATAGTTACAGCGATTAATGAATAATCTATCCTTCGGCAACCTTTATGCCAACTGGCGTCCGTTCTTTGACGTGTACACCACGAGATTGCCCCTCGAAACTGATAACTGGTGCGACTTATGCTCATTTCGGACTGCAAACTGCCCTGTCATGCCTGCCAATTGATGCATCACTGATATATACGAATGACCTAGCCATTCAGCTGCACATTGATGGCGTTAGACCTTTCAAGTCGTCGGGGCCGCAGTTATGGCCTATACTTTGTAGATTAATTAACCCCGTTACAACATCCCCTGTCATGGTTGGCGTTTGTGCCGATCGAAGCAAACCTTCGAATGTAAGCGAATATCTGTCTGATTTGGCCTCTGAACTATGTGCTTTGACATCACACGGAGTCACAGTGGGTAACCTGCATTCTAAAAGGCAGTTGCTTATCAGTGCATTATTTGTAACTCGTCGACAAGGTCATTTGTAAAATGGAAGCCAGAGCACACTGGACATGCCAGTTGTGATCGCTTCACGCGAAGAGGTGTTTAAATTGATCACAAGGTTACCTATTCCTTAACGGATTGCCCAAATCGTAGAAACGAATCGTTTAGGTGTGCCAGGAAGCAAAGGCAGTCTCCGTTTGAGGCCCCACCGCTGGATATGATATACCCTTTCCCGTAAGATTACATGCATTCTGTTTGTCTCGGTTTAGTACGAAGACTGGTCTCATTATGGCTAGACTCCCTTTACAACAACGGCATATGTTTGGAGATTGACGCTGTTGAACACGTTGACTTGAGCATAACCACCTGCTCCCGTCTACTTGAAGATGACTTTCCAAGGATTTGTCTAGGATGGTTAGAGTTTAAAAATTGGAAAGCCTGCATATCTAGGCCGTTCCCCTTCTACATCGGACCATGGGTGTTGAAGGCAACAATACCTTTGGAGAAATACCTTCACTTTCCTCGACTTATCCATAGGGACCTATATTATTGTTCATCCGGCTTTTAGCAGAGCTTTGCTTGACTATGGACATTCCTCTTTTCGGAAGTTCGTGTATGAGTACTAGTATTTATATGAAACGGGGGAAATGACTTACAGCGTCCATCCGCTCCTTCATCTGACAGACGACGTGAAACATCAGGGCGAACTGGACAGGTTTTCTGCCTTCCCTTTTGAGCCGTACATTTACCATGTCAAACGTATGCTATATTCCGCCTGCAATCCAGTTGCCAAGTTGTACTACAGGTAGAAAGAAGAGTTTACAATGACGTAAGTGGTTGAGACCGATCGGCCGTTGCTTGTTGGAGTCCACAACAAGGAACCCAAGAAACGGAGATTGTACCCTAACAGTTCATTTATTTCCACCAACAGTTCCATTAATAATGTGATTATTGCACACAACTTGCTCCATGTTATTGTTGACACTGACCATGTTAACGCTAACCTAACTGTTCTGTGTTGTAAGCGTTTCCAAACTATTACTGACCTCTGAGTGCTTGGCATTGCATCTTCTGTGTTGTACGTATTTTGGTTAAGCGACGTCAACGATTAACTGTATCATGCACCTTTTTTTGATGTACTACGTAAATGCGTTCTATTTTCATCGTCCTCCAGTTCACCTGTTATTCCACTGTTACATACGCTCAACAGGAATTTAGTAAACATGAACCAATGAAACTGGTCCGTGTATTCTTCTTCTGCTAGCTTGAACAGGGTTAACGTTAACTAACGAAATGCTATTCGTTTTCAGATATGGACAAGAGGAAGTGTTACTTTGCGGTTAAAACTGAGGCCGACTACAACGAGGATGTTGCTGTCATCAGCAGCACCTGGCTTAATGTTACGCAAACAACAACGACAATTCCGCGACTACTTGGAAGTGCGTACAACGGGTATGCATAAAGCCACCTGCAGCCGAAATCCTACAATCCCAAGTTACCAGTTAGCATTCTGGTTACCACAAGTAAGTTACATTACTTGATATCAAACCTACCAAGAGTTTAATGCGGTTAACTTGCAAGGGACATGGAAGTCAGATACTCTTCCGGTACTCTGCCTTCAAGTGACGATACAAAAAACATGAGTTTACCCCAAAAACATCGAATGTTAGTTCGTCCTTCCAGTTAGGTACCACTTTAACGGTAAACAACTACGTTTTCCAGACGATGACAGCGATTAATACGTTAGTGCAAAAAAGAGAATGTTTGCACTTACTGTTGTCAATTATTCCGTCCCGTCATGCAGTACGGAGCACCCAAAATACCCATCAACAGCGTAACATACGATGCACAGACAGTAATTCAAAACGACTACAGTGAGAAAACAAAACTTCGCTTTCCATTAATCGCAGGAAGTGTCTTACAAGAAGCGGTTACTAAAGCTGAGTTCAAACACTTGAGTTCATCTTTGAATGATGAGAAAGCGCATTTTGCACCTCATGCACACCCTCAGAGCTATCTCACTGCGTCAATGTACACATGAATACGTTGTGTGCAACCGTGGAACGATCTTCAAACCCCTGAGTACGCGCCACTCCCGAACTCATTTCTAAACGGGTCGTGTGACCTAGTATGAACCAGGATGTACGCATTTGGGCAAAATCCTGTTTGCATTGCCAACGTAGCAAAAGCCATCATCATGTTGTCTTCACATCTCACCATTTTCCCACAACGAATTATCGTTTCTCTCACATCCATTTGGGTATTGTTGGTAATTTACCTCATTCCGATGGAATGACCTTTTAGCTTACTTGTGTTGATCGTTTCACTCGTTGGTTGACGGCTATTCCCATGTCAGACACTACTAGTGTTACAGTTGCCACTACGTTTCTGCTCCACTGGGTTGCTAACTTCCGTGTACCTCCAGTATTTACTACCGATAGAGGCGCTCAGTTCCAATGCTAGCTCTTCCGTGATATGACGTATATGCTTGGCTGCCAAAATATTAAAACGACCTCATATCACCCCTCTTCGAATGATCTAATAGAAAGTTTCAACCGACAACTTAAAGCGTCATTAATCGCCCAATGTTCAAAGCACAAATGGACGGAGTGCCTTCCACTTACCCTGTTAAGTATCAGGTCAACCATTAAGGAGGATCTCGGAGTCACTCCGGCGGAACTAGTGTATGGACTAAGTCTACGACTGCCCTGTGAATTGTTGCAATATTCACCTCACAAAGCTGATCCAGCTAACTACGTGGAAGACTTTCGAAGACACATGGAGAACATTCGCTCAATCCTTACGCGGAAGCATACATGGCCCAGTCGTATTCTCCGTGATTTGCATACGTGCACATATGTGCTTATTCGCTGTGATTTAGTAAAGCTTTCGCTGTGACCTTCATAATCTGGACTGTCCAGAGTAATATCACGCTATGACCGGTTATTCACCATCGATCGAGCAGGTGAACATTATACCGTCAGCATTGACCGCCTGAAAGTGGCGTATATGTGCACTGATTTTTGCAATCACTAAACAATTTAACATGTCACTCCGCAACAAATCCGCCTCTCCCTGCTGCTCGGCCAATCCCCACGATCCCAGTCAACATAACCCCTAACATTTAGTTACTGCCCACTGACACCAACACATCCACGCCACATTTAGCCACTCGCACAGGTAGACATTAATTTCAAACACTGAATCCCTTTTAACCATTTGAATAGAATAGTCAGAAGACACAAATTACGATAGGAATTCATTTCGCACACTCTCGTCAGTCGTAAACATGTGACTAGCATGTAAACCATACGAAACAAGACATTAATTCGCCTACTCGTTTCCATCAAATCGTTTCAGTTTTGTTAATTTTGCCTTCTATCTAAGCATCAACGCTTGCTTTAGACGCTTTGGGAGGGGAACATTGCAAAGTTTTCATTATTTTGTGCTTTATTCTGTTGGCATTATTTAACTGCTGCGTCAGACCACATCGTACATTTTTGTTTCATTTGAGTAAAAACAACAACACAAAACTTTTTCGGATAAACTCTGCTACACGTGCTTGCTGGTTCTTCATACGACGCCGGTGGTTGCCATCAAGTTTGAAACATCCTTCTCGTTGGATTAACTTTCAGCTCCGTTACTTCGCATCCTCAGCTACGCTTGGAACAATCCGAATACTTTCCAGCGTCATTGGACGCCTCACGAACATTGTCAATCTTGGGTGAGTCCAGTCCTTGACTTTAACCGTTATTTTTGTATCGATACTTACTGTAGTTCGGACATCTGCTTCGCCGCAAGCTTTTCCTTCAACAAATTCAGGCTGCTCCTGGGTCTCCTATTGCATTCACTCCCAGTGGGCAGGGAGAAAACCATACCAGGAAAGATTGGACAGGTTTCCGGCCTATTCGCGAGTGTATCGATCATGTTTTCATCTTGCAACAAACAATGGAGCATCGGTGCTCCTTTCCTCGGCTTATGGTCATGATGCTTTTAGACCCTCAGGTTTCATTTGACTCGGTTGCCCGACATATTTTGTGAGGCTTTCTTCATTGCAGATGATTCCCAGTGAAGCATGTCAACCTGTTGAGGTCGTCGCATGCCCACCCTAAGTACAAACTACGCACTGATGGGGAACCATTTCTCCACGTCAAGTGGCGCTCGGTAGGAGTTCTTGATCACTCTTTCTTTTCAGTTCTGTGAAGATCGATATTCTGGAAGGCGCACTCATATATCCCGGTGATCTCAGAATGGAATTTTGACTGGATAGTAAGCTGATTGATATTGAGTATGCGAACGGCATTACTTCGTGTGGTTCCTCTGCGGAAATAATGCGGGCCGCATTGAATCTGCTCAATAATATGATTGATTCTGTGGTACGCACTGTGCACCTTCAAAGTGTAGTACTGCTACAAAGTTGGGTCGACAGTGCCACATCTTCGTTGTTGTTGGCAGGCGACTGGAGACCCGATCGTTTCATCCACCTGGGTAGCGTCACCTTGTCAGTCTGTAGTACTGCATTCGAGTTGTACATGAGGATGTTAAACTCACGCAGTACATTCGTCAACCTGCGTTGTAGGTGGCGTCATATAACGTCCACCCGTAGATTTAAAAAACAACTTATGATGAGTACGTTTTGTTTTGCTTTACGGATCAGAGACCTGACCAACCGTGGGGATGATTCGTCTGGACTCTCACCATATGAACACCGTTGCGGGAACCCTCCCACAAAATCTCGCTCTAGATTCGACGAGTTACCCAATAACAATAATTCGTAACACCACGAACGGCGCAGTACTCTCGATATATCGTCACGACCGAGAAGCAAAATAATGTACAGCAAGCTAACGTCCTGCGTGTAACGCGCGAAACGGAAAAGTGAAGAAGTTCTGTGCCACCGAAAATAGATGATACAATTGGGCTGACCAAACAAGCCTCATTAGGATGCGTCAAGTTGTACGACAAAATAGTAACAAAAATCAAGCTGTTCTAGGAGGTCGCTACACTGTCGTCCCCATCAGTCAATGAGCATCCAAACTGAGCATGTGTGAGTAACGAGACGATCCACTGGCGCTTGTTTAGAAGTGTGCAATTTCGTAGTCGGTAACCGAGCTAGAAAAAATGTTGTGTTTTCGCTGGCTACGTGGGGCACTCATTTCACCATCAACGTGTTTATCGTAGCACGCGTTGCAGAACGTAGTCGCTGATGACTGAAAGCAACCGCAAGACGGCCGGGCAATGATATGGCCACGGACTATGAAAGACTTAACCGTCCCATCGAGCAGGGTACATCAATTTCGTCCTCATGGTTGGGATGTTCACAACTATCCAGACCGCTGACTGAAGACTCTGGTACGGCATTTATTGGCGGTCAGCGGAGAACCTGTGTTTACGGAATTGTCGACTGTTTTGTTTCATGAAACTCGATTGTTCCGATTGTTCATCGCTTCGCTTTACCTTGGATATACATTAGTAATCACTTATTATTCTGCGATTCAGTGGATCGTTGTCAGGACCGACGGCAGTCCGATCCAGTGTGCCCACAAGCATATCCTAAATCTGGAAGTTATTATTACTATTATTATTATTATTATAGGCTTCAAAGACGTTTCACAATGTCGAAAAATGGATCGAAGCGTATCTAGGCGATTTCAGTCGTCGCATTGCGTGGTGCGGCAGGGGACTGCGCTTGATTGCATATTGCTCGAATTGGAAAATCGAGCAGGCCATGTTGTTCTATCCAATCGAGCCCGAGCAAATTGAGATTCGAGCCAGAGACGTAGCAAGAGCTGTTAATAGTTGTGCCTCGGAATGAGACGCAACACTGCAATTGGCCAGTCAATTGCAAAAGGCCGCCACAGGCGCTGGTGGCGGATTGAGACGTCCGTCGAATTGGGGGTCGGCCAAGCGTTCTCCAGAAATTCTCTGAAATGACTGTAATATCCGACGCAGTGTCCAACTGCAGTCGAACTGGGAAGCCATTTATCGTGACCGAAACGAACTTCCGTCGACCGGGAACGTTGACTTGGGAAGTGGTCAGCAGGCTTGTGGATCTGCCAACCGGTTTGAATTTGGGCCTTGATTTGAATTTGGCGTTGTACCGCGACTTGGAGGGAGAGGAACCACTGTCAATATGCTGAGATTGACAAAATTCGTCCTTGTGCCCCAGTTGACCACACTGAGAGCAACGGTGCCGTCTGAGACGACAGTCACGATGGAAGTGCCAGGCGCCGCAATGCCTGCACGGTGACGGAGGTGACTTCTTGGCGTATGAGCGCGGACGATGCGAGCTAAGTACTGCAGGAAGTGAACCAGGTCCAGGATGCCATAAGGGATTCTGTGCTCGCGTGCCATTGCCCGAACCGTGGGCGAATGAGCCAGAATGTACTGCATGTACGGCACCAGTGCCGCGTTGGACCATTGCAGCGTCGTGTTTGAGGTTGATTAGGCGGTGGCATTCCGTGGTGAGCACCTGAAGCGTCGTCGTGGGATCTTGCTCGACCTTGTTCAATAAGCGAGTAAAGATGTCTGCGTCTTTAGGAGAGTGAAGACCGCAGACGAACAACAGACATTTGAATTGATCCCCGGTAAGCGAACCGAGCTTGAAACGTTGGCACTCGCAATTGAACACACCGGCATAGGTGACGTAATCGTCGTCGTCTGACTTGACCAGTTTCAGACATTGGTATTTTTTGTTGAGCAAGGAAGACTGATCACCGAAAATGGACCGCAAAGTCTCGACCGTTTCCTCGAAGGAGTTGACGCGTGGATTCTTTGGAAGGATAAAGTTGACATACTTCTCGTGCTCAACGGTACCGAGTTTGCGTAGGAGAAGACGGACCTTCCACGGTTCGTCCTGTGTACCGAAATCGACATTGAACAGGTCCTCGTACCGTCTGAACCGGGCATCAAATGTCACACCAGCCTGGGTATCGTAATGAAACTCGGTGATACCGCTTGCGACAGCATCAATTGATTGCTTCCCATCGGCCGACGCCGGTGGGGCCAAGTTTGATGTAGATTACCGATCAGTAAGCACCTCGATAAGCTTCAATTGCCGAGCGAGAAGACGTTTCAAATCAACAGACTCGTCAACCATAATTGAAAATCACCAGACCCGTTCGCCAATATGTTGTAACTTGATATGCGGCCTACGAGCGCGTAAAACAGACAACGGAATGACGGTTAGTGGAACGGTAGATATCGGAACGACGTTCAACGGTTGTGAACGACGGACTACGTAATATGCAAGATTAATACGAATCTTCCCGGCCAACCCAACCACTTGAGGCTAACGAACGAACACAGAGAAAAGACTGGCCTCCGGACAGAGCTACTTTATGTCACTCAATCCGAAGACAGGACGGTCACAAACTAGACCACATTTAAAGGGTTTGCGACCGATGGGAAAACAAGGACAGAAGTAGACCAGACCAAGATCCAGACAGTACCTTGACATCACAGTTAAAAGGACGTGCGTGTGTGCGGGGCACCAGACATTGGCATAAAGGTTGAGAACGCACGTGATGGGTGAAGTGGCACATGACCGTGCCGACTATGAAGGTCACTACAATCAGTAGTGAGTTAGGTCAGTGCGATGGCAAATAAAGCGGTATTTTCGCGGAATTGAGTTCTTCCCCGACCCTACCTGTGCCCAATATCCACCAGACATGCATCGCCGGATAACCAACGCTCTTGTGAGTGCAATTCTAGCCTGGCCAAACGACAGTGCACTGTTTTTGGCACCTCCATTTGAGGTAAGATATCCATCAGCTACTTCTCCGTAACCCCCTTCTCAGGCACCGCAAAAAATATGCAGCTCGGATAACTCTTTCACAGAAGCCCGCGAAAACTGCATGCAGCACGCAACTGGGAAGTAATCGAGAGCCCTTATTCCTGTCAACCAAGGTTGCCACAATGGTTCGTCCAATCCGAGACCACTCTTACACAACTCCTGAAGCGAACGTTTCCCAGGCGGTACCCATGACGAGACAAGGCTCGCAGAGTTGTACAACAAAGAGTCACAGGATAGTATCTCTCTCTTAGCCTCAGTTCTCTCTGGGAGCTGGAGGCTGAAGCGGAACTCATCCGTTTCAGCGTCCCATGGATACCCAGACTTCGTCTTGATGGCTGGGAATTTGCTGCAATATCCACCAGGGAGGGCGAGAACTCTGAGATCGGTATTGATGCTATCACCTCACGGTCATTCGAAACCCAGTTTCTCAGTCGGAAGCCCCCTCTTGCCAACATGTCACAAACTTGTCTCAAGAAATGTTTCGCTAAATCCGCGTTGGAAACCGAAACTAGATCATCATTGACATAAAAATTCGTCCGAACTGATTCGCGAGTGGAATTCTCCTACATCGACCCACAGTCCCCGGAGGTACGTCGTAATGCATGGCTTGCACAGAAGGGCAAGTAGGTAGCGTCGAATGGATGTGAGGCAATTTGGTATTCAGCTGGACCTCTTGCAATGTCATGTTCGGGCCACCACAGAAAACGGAACATACCTCGATCACGAACGGGGATGCGCGCTTGCAAAAACATCTCTTCGATATCCGCTGACACTGCCACTTTCCCCATGCGGAATCATAGCAACACGCCTACCAAGCTTGCAGTTAAGTCAGGGCCCTGATACAGCCCATTATTCAGGTACGGTCCCTGGTATTTTTTCCACGGCGTCGGAGACTACTCTGAGCTTCCCTGGTTTCCTAGGGTTTACTACAGAGTGATGTGGCGAGCATCACCAGCGCGGGTAGTTTGGATCAAGATGAGCTTGGGTGACCCTCTCAACCTACCCGCTTTCAGTGTGACGCGACAACACGTTCGCGTACTTTGATGACGTATCTGCATCACGGCTAAGCCTTCTCTTCAGATACGATAGACGTTTCTGGAACATCTCATAGTTCTGCTGGTTTATCGATAACTTGGGAACAGCATCTGCTGTACTGTGTACAGTTATTCCCGGAGGTTGCAAACCATCAAGGAGGGAACGGGCAACACGGTACGGCTGTCCGTGCAAGTAACCCGCGGGAATAACTCAAATCGAAGTGCCAGAAACGGTGCACTGCTGTTTAGCAAGGCTAGAGTTGCACTCTCCAAAACGGTAGTCGCACCGCGACTGGAATTAATCGCAGCAATCTTGGCGGTGAGGTTACATGGAATCATCGTTGACAACTTGTGGCAGATGTTCCAATATTGTTATTATTGGACTGGCTCCATGATCGTCCCATACCATGTACGCAATGCGTCAACTCGGATGTGCACGTTTGTCGCTAACCTCCTTTCTGTGATCCACCAGCCCTCGAAACTTGAACAATGTAGGCACGTGAGATCCGAGGAAAATCGGGGTGACTTGGCTTCGCGCGGTTCGACGGGTGGCCTGGTAGGAGACAAGTGACTGAAAGGTCCTGAGTACTTGAGTCGATCTTGCAGGTCATGGCCTCCAAAACCCAAACCTCTCGCTGAGCCCAACGGCATCAAACTAACGAAGACAAGGGCTCACATTAACCTTCCCGTAAAAGCAAACGGTCTGCATAACCTAATTACTCGGTATTCAGGTTGGAATCAATTTCTTAGAGGCGTATTTTCGCTTGCTTGGTTCAAGCGCTGCATTATGAAACTCCATGGTGGACCTTCGGAATTGATTTTGGAAACCGCCCCCCCTGAGTTTAAAAAAGATCAAAGCGCCAGAAGTAGAGTTGATTAGATCGATGCATTCGGAGAGCTTCTCGGAGGAAGTAGCCCTGCTATTCAGGCTGCCTGGCATAAATAGCTGCTCTATTCTCCCTCGAGGGAGCTCCTTGAGGAAATAGTTCCCCCTCATGATTGAAGGAGGTGTACGAGTAGGAGGTCGGTTGTTGCTATCGGCTCACAGTCTCGAGACCATGCACCCCATAATTTTGCCTAAGTGCCGTCACACCGTTGGTCCCATTATAAGATATCATCACGAAGTCTAAGGTCATTCGGAAAGGTTCCATGTGTTGTGTTCACTAAGGAGGCACTTCTGGGTCATACAGGGTGGATCGTGCCTAGCCTGCCGTCGCCGTTGTGTTTCGGTTGATAAGCAACTAATGGCCCCTTTACCATCTGTTAGGGTTAACCCAGCGTGCTATCCGTTCACAAACGTTAGGTTAGATTAGTTTAGACTCTTTTGTGTGAAGATCGGCAGGACTTCCGAAGAAAGGCGCGGATGTACATTTACTTGCTTACAATTCCGAACCGTACATATCGAAGTAGCTCGCTCATTGAATACCGCCTCGTGTATTATGATCCTGTCACGATTGATCGGACGCCATTTTTTCTGATAATGGTACCAATTTTGTAACCGCTGACAAGGAGTCCAGACACTGGGTTTGCAACTTAGGTGGCGAGTCCGTCAATCACAAGCTCTTACGAAAGAGCATTCAGTGGCACTTCAACCCACCGTATGGTAGTCACCTGGGTGGAGCACGGGGGCGATTGATTCGGTCTGTCAGATATATGTTGAGGTCAATCTGCCGAGAGCAACGAACCGACGACGAAACACTCCTAAGTCCATTGGCCGAAGTGGAGCGTATCTAAAATAACAGACCATTGGTCCCTGTTGCCGCGGACGGTCCTGACAACACTGATCTAACCCCGAATGACTTACTTCTATTGAAAAGCAATACAAGGATTCAATTCAGTAGATAAGTACACTGGGTGTTGGAGACAGGCGAATTACATGGTATCTACCTCTCGGAAAAGGTTATCTCCAAAGCATGTTTCATCGTTGCAAAGTGCGCCAGAGGTGGTTGACAAGGCAACGTAATTTCCAGGTCGGTGACGTTGTTCTTGTTTTATCCGATGGACTGACTAGAGACCAGTGGCCACTGGGACTAGTTACGAAATGTGAAGTAGACGCGGACGAACTAGTCCGTACTGTAGAGGTTTACACAAAGAAAGGTCTATTTAGGATAGACGTGGGGCGCTTTCGTTTATCAGAGGGGCATGGGTGTTAGACACTACGGTTTTCGAGATCTGCAACGTGTGTCGGGTGGATAGTGATATTGGGTATAGGTAGGGAAGGAGCCAGAACTACCAGCGGTCTGCCAGACATAGTCTAATTTGGGGGAGTGCTGTGAATTTGCTGATCCATTAACGGAGAAAATTCGCCACCCATCGCGTGCATTCCCCATTTTCCACAGTAACCTGACACTTGTTCCCACCACCTCGTCCACCCCGTTTTGTTTTATTGAACTAACGTGTTATTAAGTGTCCGTGGCGAGAGTAGTAATGTTTGTCCTGGTTTACTGGCGTGACGGCAAAACTTCGATTATGCTGGTCCCACTGAGAAACTACTGACTTTGCTGGACAAGACAATCGTAGCGAATGATTAGCGTTTAATTTCTGTAATTATTCATGCAGTTCTTTGATAGTACTGTAGAATTTGTTGGTTCCGATCTTGTCTTCATTTTGTGTGTCTGTTTTTGAGCCACGAATAACTGAACGATCCGACATGAATGGTTAAAACATGTTCATAATAGTAGCTGTTGTTTACGAATGGCTTGTACCATGAATAACATGAAGAACGAACACATGTGGGATGTGATGGGAACCCTTCAATTGAATCATTTGGGACACATTCTGATCATCACTTTTGATTCCGTTGATTAATCAAACCACTTACCACCCGCCAATGTTGCTATCAATAATGATTTTGGTTGACAGCTAAATCTTTTGATCAGACCGTTCTGTGAATGATGGTCAGCAGTGTTCCTCGTGTGTTTGCATCCAACGATTCAATCGGTAATAGGAGGAAGGGAACCATCGAAATCAAGACAGACGCATTTGTATCGCTCATCGGTGAAAGCGAATGTTTCCGATGATTTTTACTCTGCTGGCATTTCGAGCACTGTTTGGCTCAGTCACGAGCATCTTAGCGACTGCCCGGCCAAACATAACGCTCGGCGGCTAGCTTCGTTTGGTCGTATATGCTCGGATGTGATAGAGGACCGAGGCAGCCGAAAACATCAAATCGGTGCGTGGGAGGTCCAAACGGTCCAGATTTTCTGGTGGACATTTCACACGTAGGCGTGCTTTGACCGGGAGGGGGAATATCTCGTAGTCATATAGAGGGGTCAGCACAAAGTTGGCGAAGTTGTGGGTTATTAACTTGCGCTTTCTCGAGGAAGGGGTGATCGGCGACACTTGGGGATATTTGGCTGACATTCGGGCAAAACAAGGCGTCGGCGTCAACACTGCTGGAACCGTCTATAAAAGGATGTCAGTGGTGCACTGGGAGACAAACTCTAGATATCTTGTTTCTCTCGGAAGTAACGATATAGAAGGGAGCAAAAGGCAAACATAAGTGGTTCCTGATCAGTATAACCAATGAAGTTGCAACCCTCTAGAAGATGTCGAGATTGTTTAATGGCACGGTAAACGGCCAGTAACTTATGATCGAAGGTACTGCAATGCCTCTGCGTTGGTTGGAGTTTTCGGGAGACAAAGGACAAAGGCCGGATTTTACCATTAACGTTCAGATGTGAAACAGCATCAACAGCCGACTCGGATGCGTCAATTTTGAACATTAGCGGCGTGCGTTCTTCTGTCCTTAGCTGTGTTAACGTGGTTGCTCGAGACAAGGCTTCTTTGGCTGCAACAAACGCAGCATTAACCTCAGAAGACAACATGAAGTGCTTGTGATTGTTTTTGGAATATCCCTGAGGAGTTTTAATGGCTCCTAACACCGTGGAATAAAACGACAGTAATAACTGACAGTGCCTAGGAAGCGTTGGAGACATTTTAGGGATTGTGGATAATAATAATAATAATAATAATAATAATAATAATAATAATAATAATAATAATAATAATAATGGTATATTTCTCAACGCATCTTTGAGAAACGCGCTCAGATAAGCGTGATTAGTACACACATTTTAACGTGAAACCCATAACGTACACATAATTGTTAATCGTACAATACACCAATAATGAGAATAAATTCACAAAACGGACATAATAATGCAAGAAAATTCTGGTTTATGGGGAAGGATTTGGCCCACTTGTTTCTAAAACGATAGTTCTCAAAATTTTTAATGTTCGATAAAAAATGCTGAGTGGTTACATCAGTTTTCGCTTCACAAGGTTAACGTTGGCCTTATGTTCAAGGTCATGCCAGAAAAAAAGTTTTCACGATAGAGAAAATCAACAGTCGGAGAATTTCGCTATCATCCGACGTAGAAGGTTCCAGAAAATGTGTAGAAACTTTCGTGATGATGAAGGAAGACAGGAGGGTCCCAATTTTTCCGGAGAAATGGACGATCTTCTGGTCTGGACTCAGTTAATTCCTCAAAATCGACAGAAGTTCACGGATCTCGCGAATTGTCTAACCAGAACGGGGTTTGGACTTTTCGGATGTCACGGAATGTTGTCTTGCGTTAAGATTTATCGTTGAATCAAGAATGGAAATCAGAATTACATGATAAACGGAAGGATGCAAAATGATCATGTAAAGTATGACGAATAGTGGAATCTGACATTTTCTGACCATATCTTTTATATAGAATTTATAATTTGGTGTTAGTTAACAAAATATATATATCTCTAACAAAAAATTGTTATCGCATAACGTGAAAAGTGATCAATTCACAGATTTTTCTAGTATATGACTACAGCCGAATTCCGATGTCGATTTAGTATGTGCGGCCGTTATGTAGAATGGAAAAGACGTTTAGAAACACCGGAAGATTATTAGGTGGTCTGTTAGGACAGGAAAAGGCGCATATTTATATGTAATCCTATGAAGCAAACAGACTAAGTTATATATATGTAGTTTCCAAACAGTTTTAACATGCACAGCTATTACATAGTAATCGATAACTATACACCACCGGTAATCATTAAGTATGGAGTAAGAGTGTACCAGGATGGTTTGATAACTACTAACGGGGATGTTTAGGATGTTGCCATATGCTGGCTATAGTTTTGCTATGCAGCTGCAATTTTTCGACAGAGCTGTGTACAAGGTCTATCCCGCTGGAGAAATAACAAGTTCTGAAATTGGGGAATTCCTCAAATGACGAAGTTGATAGCTTTGATCAGTACGAAGTGTGTATGGCGTTACATCATGTGGTATAGGTTCACCCTCAGATGTTATTATATCGGATCAGATGTTTAGATGTTATTAGGTCCGTTCTCAATGATATCGTCTTCAGGCAGGCAGAGTTTGAAAATCGACATGACGTTCTTTAATGTCAGGAAAGTTTCTAAGCTTCGTTTGATTTGATGTATATTAAAACTGGCTCTAGCTGCATGTGAGAGTTTGTTCCAAATGTAGGTATATTTCAGTAGGAAAAAATCTGATCGGACTTTTTTACGGGATTTAAGAGTTGTCAAAGTGAACTCTTTGTTTCTAATGTTGTATTTTCAGCTATGTTGAAGGCGGATCGCGAGTTTGACGGTAAATTTATTGCCATAAACTAGATCATACACTAGTGCAAAGTTCAGCTTGAGACGCCGTAGCTGAAGATGATCCAGTTCGTATTGAATCGTTCGCTAACGATTCAAGGTTAACAACGAGTTACGCGTAATCGGTTAATCCAGAAATGCCTTTCTCAATATCCAACGGCAGAAAAGATAATCTATCTTCGAAACGGCTAATGAGAAGACGCTCGTGAAAACTGGATTTAATACGGTACT